>PVIU01002152.1:156640-182518 GCA_004026605.1 Ondatra zibethicus | reverse complement strand
TCACCACCTCCTCCACCACCACCACCACCACCTCCTCCACCACCTCCTCCACCACCACCCTGCCCAGTCTGTTAAGCCATCCAAGGATGCAGCTTCCTCTTTCACAGTCTCCAGTGCTTCCTCCTGGTACAGTTTTCTATTTAAGAGGAGTCCCAGGCTTTTACCTAAACTTTCTCTTTAAGATGGCCAGCAGCGGCTGGGCTACTATAGAGCATTGCTTAGCATGTGGGGAAGTCCTGGGTGTTATCCCAGCACTGAAATAAATAAATGAAAAACCAAATAAACAAGTCATCTGATGAAAGAAAGGCATCCTGGGTGTTCTGAATCCTTATCCAGGATTCTGTAGTGGAGACCAGTGGGAGACTGGCTGGTCAGGGTTGCCTGTGTCTGACAGAGGGCACCAGAGTCCCTTTGACTGTTGTGGAATTTCAAGACTCCTGGGTGTAAATGGAATGAACCACATTAACCTTGTCAAGGAGGCTCCAGGTGCCCTCAGGAATGGGACCTGCAGGGTCCCACGGACAGCTTAGAAACTGTGCAGCCGCCAGGGTCTTCAGCTGCTGTGTGCTGGCCTTGCTGGGGGGTGGGGGTGCAGGGTGCTGTTGGGGTTTGGGGTCTGATAACACTTCTGTTCTCAATTTTTTCCCAAATGATCTTTAGAGGAGTTTGGAGATTTGTTTGTTTGTTTGGTTGGTTTAAACAGGAAATTTTTATTTCATTTTATGCCAAAGCTTCAGGCACCTCTGACATCAGAATCTTAGTACATGAGAGCACAAACTAAATTCTTTTGGTAATGAAGGGCCAGTGGGCAGGTGTCAGAAGTGCAAGAAGTGGTAAGTGGTGGGTGTGCTGGGCTTCACTGTCCTGGGCCTGCTGGGGCTTCACTGTCCTGGGAGTGCTGGGCTTCACTGTCCTGGGAGTGCTGGGCTTCACTGTCCTGGGCCTGCTGGGGCTTCACTGTCCTGGGAGTGCTGGGCTTCACTGTCCTGGGAGTGCTGGGCTTCACTGTCCTGGGAGTGCTGGGCTTCACTGTCCTGGGAGTGCTGGGCTTCACTGTCCTGGGCCTGCTGGGGCTTCACTGTCCTGGGCCTGCTGGGGCTTCACTGTCCTGGGAGTGCTGGGGGCTTCACTGTCCTGGGAGTGCTGGGGGCTTCACTGTCCTGGGAGTGCTGGGCTTCACTGTCCTGGGAGTGCTGGGCCTTCGTTGTACTAGATTGCCAGGTCTCCTATCTCTGTCCTTAGAGGCTCCATTCTCCCACTTCCTTGTGATGAAGGACAGTCCCAGAGTGCTTTGGCCACCCAGCCCGTGGGTGGTGGGCACAGTGCCTAGGCCACATTGAACAGGGTGTGGGTACATGTCCTGGTCAATGGTTGTTTTTGTAGGCGCAGCTTGGCATGGGGTCAGGGTCTTAAAAGTAGCTTGCCCTGAGCCACCCAGGACACTGCCCTCTGCCCTCTGCTTCCTTCTAATCTCATATTTACATTGAAATGGTTCTGGAAAATACCAGATAGGCAAGTACCCTGACTGGGGGTGGCTGGGGAGTGGGGTGAAAGGGGGGTGTGTGGCGGGTGGGAACACAAGTATTTTAAAAATGCTGCAGATCTCTACAGTGTTTCCCAGAAACCACAAGCATGTACTCTGCCTGCCAGCAGGGTTCCCGCCACCCCACTGCACCAAGCAGCTAGATTCTCCTTGTGAAGCCTGGAGTGGAAGTCAGCATAGTGGGGGGAGTGATGAGATTCATGACCCAGTTGAGGCAGGGGCTCCCCTGCTGCCAGAACAGGAAGGCTGGCGTCTCCACTGTCAGTCCTGGGTAGGAAGCGCCCCAGGCATCAGGCAAGTCTGTGGGCACCCACTGTGTCAGACAGGCACTGTGAAGGAGAGGCATTTTCATGGTTTTCCTGTCCCCTGTTGGGCAGTTTCAGGGGGACAGCCAATTCCAGCTCCCAGCAGCCCGGTGGCTGAAGACAGCCTGATCTGTTTAATAGAAGACAGTGTCAGCACAACTTGTTTTTCAGTCAGCAGCAGTTTGGTTGGGAGACTCTTTCCTTAGACCTGGGTCACCACTCTGAGTTCCTTAATCTCCTGCCATATGCCCCTCGGCATCAGGGCACGGCCTTCTGCCCTGGCTGGCTCAGCCTCCACTTACTTGGCATGGACTCTGGCCACAGAGTATGGGCTTCTGTGGTGATGGCTGGCTCTAGATAAGATTCCGTGGAACAGAAGAGCCTTGAGGAACAGGGACCTTGAGGAAGGAAGAGGAAGCTAGAGGTGACCGGCTTGTCCTGAAGAAGGGTGTGTCCTGAAAGTCAGTGTGTCCTCTCTCAGTGTGTCCTGAAAGTCAGCTGGAGGAGTGAACAGCAGATGGCACCAGGTGGTATCCAGTGTGACTGAAGCTTGAAGGATGGTAGCTGAGGAAGCCTCCCGCAGGGCTAGGGCAGCTCCTTTGGCAGGTTAGGATGTGGTCCCCCCAGGCCGGAGGAGGAGCACACTGTGTTGCCCCTTACATAGCTTTCCTTGCAGACTCTAGATCTCGGAGGCATGGGCAGTGTCTTTCTCACCTTTTTGGCCCATTCTCTCATATTCCCCTCAGAACTGAGGGTGGCAGGGTCACTGGAGTGTCACCTAGGCAATGGCAGGCTCCCCTGCATTGCACAGGGCTGGGCACTGTCATTGGTCTGTGTGTTTTGTGGGAGTTGAGGTAGTAAGGCCAGTGGAGGGCCCATCAGGCGGGTGTCCTCCCCTGAGGTTCTCATTGGTTCCTAGTCTGGAATTCTGAGGCAGTCCTCTTGTCCACAGTATGAAATTCCTCATGTGCGCATGCACATGTGTGCATTTCCCAAAGTTTGGATGTCACTTCCTCAGGGAAGCCTTCCCTGGTCCCCTCAGACCATGTCTGGGTCCACCTTAGCAGCACCCAGCCTTCTCCTTCATGGCATCCATTGCGACTTGGTTAGTTATCTGCGTGTTTCTTCATGCAGCAGTTGGAGGTCAGCGTGGAGGGCGTGGCGGGGCCTGTGTAGGCATTCGTGGATGATAAGATGGTTCTTTAGCCAGAAACAGGTTTCCCATTCTTTTGCTTAGTATTTTTACTGTAGCTAAAGTTTGGTTACTAGAACTCTTCTCTTTGCTAGGCCCTGGTGACATGTCTGCAGTATGTTGCCTTCCCTTGCCTTGGCTCACTGTCTTGTGTGTTTAGGACTTGGCATCTCTCACAGGAGTAGAGGGAGAATGAGGTTCTACAGGTATCCGTGAGCAGGATTCTGGGTAGCGAGAGAGAAACCCAGGTGCAGCCTGTTCCTATGCCTGCAGGGAAATCCACATGAACCGCTGGAGATTCAGGGTCCCAAGGGAGCCTCCAATGTCCGGTCCAGGAGACCCTAGTGGAATGTGCCTATTTGCGGGTCTCTGAGGGGTTGGAATGTAGCTTGGGTTCCCAGTTTCCTTTCCCCCCCTGCTGTTTTTCCCTAGGCTGCCTCTGTGCTGGAATGTCGGCAGGCTGGGAAGGTTCATGGTAAGGGTCTCTTCCAGTCTCAGCAACAAATTCCAGCTGGAGACTGAGGACAGCTCCCACGTGGGTATAGAGGCCACCAGAGATGGCTGCAGGACGGCTAGGCCAGTGGGAACTGCTGTATTCCTGGATCTCAGAGTGGTGGGCTTTCAGTCCCCCCACCGGCAGATGCAGACAGACGTAAACATTGCACTCTCTCCCAGGTCCTAAGGAGCCTCGGTTGCAGGAGCAGCAGGGCTCAGTAGTGGAAAGGGAAGGCCTGGGAGGCCTGTGGGTAGAGGAGACCAGTCCTTTCCCACAAGGTCTTGCCTTGTCCAGCCCTGACATGAAACAGGAAGGGGAGCAGCCTCAGATTCCATCCTCAGGTGGGGCCTGCCTACCAGCACCAGGTTCTCTGGTCCAGGGGGACCATCCAGACTCCCCTGAGTTTGTCAGCCTTATCTGTCTTTTCCACCTTTGTAGGACCTGGTTCCTTTCTTGATGACCTTTGCAGGCCCTGTGTCCTTTGTCCCCTGATCTCATTTCTTTTCCCTCCCATTCCCATTTCTGTAAGGAGCTGACTCACTTCCTCCCTCCTCCCTAACTTCTCACTGCCAGGCCCTGTGGCAAAGAGGGTGTACCCAGGGAGAGAGCTCTCACCCAGCGCACTTCACTGGGGCTTGGAGGCCATCCTTGGGTCTGGAGCAGGAAAGCGCTGAATGTAAGGTCATGCAGAACAATGGTTCCAGGCCATAGGGATCCCTCATCCCCCGCCAGCCATGGCGCAGTCTGGGTAGAACGTCAGGGAACACCTGCTCATTCACACTGTGGGCTTGTCTGGGGGAGGAGGCTGACAATCCCAGCCCTGCCATGAAGGAGCCCATGCTTTCACAAGAACTATAGGCTCCTGTAGAAAGCTAGACCTCAGCACTGGGTGGCATGGGCCAGAGGCCAAGTGGTGACAGCACTGTCAGGCAGCTTGAGAACGTCATGGCCCTCTGTGACACCCAGTTTCATGCTCAGATCCATCGCACTGAAGGGGTGATATTTGGAGCTTTCAATAGAACCTTTCAGATGCATGGCAAGGGGCAGAGATTTGATGCTGTCTCCTGTGTGAGTTCTGGCTGATGGGCTCAGCCTCCTGCCTCACCCCTTAATGAACTGATTTGATTGGGGAACTGACTACAGAAGCCCTGGCTGGGCTGGCATCTTCCACCTCACTGGCCCCCGAGCAGTCCAGGCTGTAACAACCTGAGTTCCTGATGCTCCAGGCACTGGGGGGACCTGGCTTGTGCTGAGCCTGACATAGCCTTGTATCCTCCTGAGTAGATGCCCGGGTTACCTGAAGGATCAAGTCTGCACTCATCTGGGCACACGTCAGGATCAGAGAAAAACGTAACGACTAGAAAGATGGCCCAGTGGGTAGAACAGAGAAAGGGCTTGAGTTTGCATCACTGCACTCATGTAAAAAGCTAAGTGTATGGAAATGCCCCTGATTCTCGCACTGAGAGGCACGGGCAGATGATCTCGGAGGCTTACCACTGGCCGGCCAGACTGTCACTGAGCACCAGGTTCAGGGAGAAACCCTGTCTTTGTAAAAAGAAGCGATGGAACTGGAGAGATGCCTCAACAGTTAAGAGGTTATTGCTCTTGCAGAGGACTTGGGCTTGGCTGCTAGCATCTCATGCAGGCTCACAACCATCTGTAACCCCAGTTCCAGGACATCCAATACCCTCTTCTGGCCTCTGTGGGCACTGGGCATGCATATGATGTACATACATACATACACATATGCATATGATGTACATACATACATACATACATACACACATGCATATGATGTACATACATACATACACACATGCATATGATGTACATACATACATACACACATGCATGCAGGCAAAACACTAATACACATAAAATTAAAACAAAATAAATCTTTAAAAAAAAGAAGAAAAAGTAGAAAGATAGCGAAGGATGCCTGACATCAGCTTCTTGCCTACACACACACACACACACACACACACACAGAGAGAGAGAGAGAGAGAGAGAGAGAGAGAGAGAGAGAGAGAGAGCTGGGGACGAGATAGATACCAATAGAGGCAAGAGAGAAACTGCACCCATGGCCTTTGAGGCAGGGTGTGTGTGTGTGTGTGTGTGTGTGTTGGGGGAGCACGGCTGTGGTCTGCCTTCCTGGAATCCAGTGATAGCAAACAGCCCTGTTTCCCACAGCACTGAGCTATGCCCAACAGTGCCTCCATTGTACCATAGCCTCAGATTCTGACCTCCGGACTTCTGGATGACAGGAGTTTCTTGTGTAAGTTGTGGGGACTGGGGAAAGTGAGGGGTACCAGCCTGACCACCTGAGATGCCCTTTTTGTCGCTGATGGGAGCAGATCACACTGCACAGGCAACCCTAGGCCCCTGTGTTCGCTTAGGCACTGTGTCTGTTTCTGGCTCCACTGGACTCAATGGCTTTACCCTTCGTGTGAGAATGACCTAGGTGCTGCCCGTGTACCCGTTGCAGAGTCTGGTCTGGGCCGTGCTTTTTCCCAGACTCCTCCAAAACATTTTTTGCTCCTAACCTCTGGTCCTTTCTCAGTCTTACCTTCTCCATCCATATGAACCCCACAGCAGAGGAGTGGGTGTCTGGGAAGGCGAGGCCATATGAACCCCACAGCAGAGGAGTGGGTCTCTGGGAAGGCGAGGCTGGATGTTTCTGCTTAGCCCTTTTGTCTTTTCTTCAACTATTGATGCTCAGGTGTTTCTTTTTTGCCATTGGAACAGGGACCTTTTTGGGTGTGGTGGACATCTGTAATCTATCGTATTACTTGGGAGTTGGAGGCAAAAAGATCAAGAGTTCAAATTTAGCATCAGCTACATAGCCAGTTTGAGGCCAGCCTGGGCTACATAAGACCCTGCCTCAACAAGCAAATGACCAAAAGAAGGCCTGGAGAGGAGAGAAGACTCAGTGGTTAAGAACTCTCGTTCTTGCCGGGCGGTGGTGGCGCACGCCTTTAATCCCAGCACTTAAGAGGCAGAGGCAGGCAGATCTCTGTGAGTTCGAGGCCAGCCTGATCTACAAAAGCTAGTTCCAGGACAGGCTCTAAAGCTACAGAGAAACCCTGTCTCTAAAAAACAAACAAACAAACAAACAAAAAAACCAAAATAACAAAAACTCTCGTTCTTGCAGAGGATCAGGTTTCAGTTACCAGCACCTAGATGCCTCATGACACCCATAACTCCAGTCCCAGGAACCTAACACCCTCCTCTGGCCTCTGTGGGCACCAGGCATCCACATCCATGCATGCAGACAAAATACTCTTACACATAAAATAAAGAGAAATAAATCCAAAAATGCTTGACTTATTAAAAAAGTAAAGAATAGAGGAGGGGTAATATAATCTGTAAGAGGTGCCCTTTTGGCAATCCCACCCATTCTCAAAGTCCTTTGCAGCTCATACTGTCCCTGTAGAGCCTTGTGTGACACGTAGACAACCCTGGCTGGAGGGCTGGCTTTGTCTGTAGGGGCTGCTCTGGCTTATCTGGGACAAGAAGGCTGAGGACAGCGGCACAGAGAGAAGGGCCCAGGAATCAGGACTATCGTGTGGTTGTGTGTCCATTTCAACATGTAACATTTTGGGTGATATATGGGCTCCAACTGGATTGCCCAGTCCAAATCTGGCCTGTGGCTGAATGACCTTGGACAAATTCTTTCATTTCTTTGGACCTTCTTTTCCTATAAAATAAGAGTGATCATGGTACTTTCTTCTAGGTGTTCTGAGGACTGATGAATATCGGGCATTGTAATCAGTTTAAATAGTGCTTCCTCAAAGCTGGTAAGGTAGTTTCCCTCATCCTCAGTGGACGCCCAAAACCCTGCACATACTATTTCTTCTGCATGCATATTTATAGTAAAGTTTAATTTCTAAATTAGGTACAGTAAGAGATTAACAGTAAGATAAAACAATCCTGCAGTAGGATTCGAAATAACCACACAGAAACTGTTTTAATTAGATCACTGTTTGGCCTATTAGCTCTAGCTTCTTATGGGCTAGCACTTACATCTTAATTTAACCCATTTCTAGTAATCTGTGTATTGCCATATGGCTGTGGTTTACCGGCAAGGTTCTGGCTTGTCTGTTCCCACCAGCGACTACTTGACATCTCAGTAACTCTGCCTTCTTTCTCCCAGCATTCAGTTTAGTTCCCCCTCCCCATCTCCATTCTGCCCTGCGCAGGCCCAAGACAGTCCTTTATTAACCAATGGTACTCACAGCATACAGAGGGGAATCCCACATCACAATCCTAACAGAACATTGTAATAAAACTTATAAATTACCATGTGCAGTGATTGACACCTGCAGTCCCAGCATTTAGGAACTGGAGGCAGGAGGATCAGCAATTCAGGATCACTCTGAACTACATAGTGAGTTTGATGCCAGCCTGGGCTACATGAGACCCTGTCAAAAACACAAAACAAACAAGCAAACAAAAAGCAACAAGCCAATGGAAAACCTGATGAATTATTTGTTGCTAGAAATAATTGTTATTAAGATGTTTTGGGCTGCAGTTGACTGTGGCTAACTGAAACTATAGGACCCATGACTCAGGGGCTACTGTGCAGCTCCACAGTGAGCACTACTGTCATTAGTTCCCCGCCGAACCTCAGGGAGTGCTTGGTGTCCAGCATGGAGACCATCTGCCCACAGAGTGCTGCAGGCTCCGTTCCTCTTAATGACTCAGCTGTCTGTTCTTTACACATGCCCTCAGGCGAGCGCCTCTGCCCACAGTGTCTTTCCAGTGGAGTTAGGGAAGCAGCCCTAGCTTCCTCAGGGCCACTCTGGAATCTCAGCCTGCATGGCCTGCCCTGAGTTCCAACCCGCTCTTTATAGTTACACGCCAGTTTTTCAAATTGTGCTGAGTTTCCCCTGCCTTCCCCAGTCAGACTCTGGCTGGTGCCAATGCCCTTAGAGTACCAGGCTTCTTCCTATTTGTTTTCTGGTTGGCAAACCTACCCTGCTCTTTGTTGTTGTCTGTCTTCTTGTCTGTCTTGCTCCGAGCAGCCCATCTCTAGGAGGACTTAGCCAGCATAGGCACGGAGCTAGAGGCGGCCCTAGCCTATTCTTTCCTGGCTTCATCCTCATCACACATATGTGTTTGCCCAGACTCTCTTCCGTGGATTTTCTAACTAACGTAGCAAGCCCCTCAGACTCAGGCCCTGTGGTGGAGTGTGCAGGCTCTGTTGCCTTGTTCTCCCATGCACCGGGCCTTGTCTGAGCCATGCTAGCAGGTGCCTGGAGGTCACTCTTCTCTTTCTCATTTGCTTCATTTGGCTGGCTAGAAGGAGAGGTCCAATTATGGCCTTCACTGCCCTATGACAGAAGTCCTGACCTGGGACAAGGTGACTTCATTGACTTTATTTGCCCTTGAACATTGAAGGTTTCATTTAGGACTCTTCCGGGGCACTACCAACCATCGTGAGTCCTACAGCCCGCGCTGTGGTGGGGAAACCCTCAGGCCACTGCATTCCAGACGCCTTACCCCTGCCTGGCCCAGAGACTTGAAACAAGGGCGGATTGTGCTGGACTGAGGGGCTTTCTCCGGAGCCAGGACGCCTTGGGGTGGAGGCCGGCTTCCATTCAGTCTGTCCTTTCAGCCCTGTGGCATCTGGCTTCTGCTCATTGACTGGATGCTAATTGTGACTGATCCCTCTTTTTCCCCCTTTCTTTCTGAGGCCCAGGGAACAAGGTGACACAGGCACAGGACAAGGGTGTAAGCAGACTGTGGGCAGGGGTGGAAGAGAACAGCAGTAAGTCGGGGACACCATGTGAAAGAGGTTGGACAAGACTGACCTTAGGCACCGTGGAGGGGGATCTCCTGGACCAGAACGGTCTGACAGAAAGCACCGTGAAAACAGCAGCGTTCTGTGGTCCTGTGGCCCCTGAACACTTGGAATGTGGCTAGTGCCACAGAGAAACGGAACTTTATATTTTGATTTTAATTTAATGAGAAATAGTCCCGATGTTTTTATCTAACTTAAATTTAAAAGGTGGCTAGCTGTACTGAACAGTGCAGCTCCACAGGGCTCCCAGAAGTGTGGGGTGGGGGCAGGGAGGCAGGTTTTGAAGTCTTATCTCCTCTGCAGAGCCCCCCTCCCAGGCTGGGCCTGGTGGCCTTTCCCCTGCCCTTCCGGAAGGAAGGGAGGTTTGTTCTCTGGCGATTTCTTCACTCCACCAACTCTGGAATCCCAATGCCCTAGGGACAACAGGTCCCTGGCAATGTGCCACCACAACTGGGGCAGTGCTTCCTTGCCAAGCATGACTTCTGCCCGGCTTGGTAACAACACAGGTGCTCACACGCCCGGTGGGTTTGGCTGGCTGTGCACGTGGGGGCGGAGGGGTGGAGACCAGGTAGGCAAAGCAGAAGCCTTCCTTGTTGTTACTTCACAGGGTTCTAGAAACAGGCCCAGAAGTGAACACACAGATCTTCAAGCTCTGGCTTTGTTCACACCCCCACCCCCAATTGGGGGAACCTGAGGGTATCTGGAGAGGCCTCTCTGAACTTTGAGAACTGTGAGTCCAGCTCTCACATCCTGGAAGGCCTCCCTCAGGCTTTGTTCATCAGTGTGGCTGACCCTTATCCTGGTTTTCCCTGATTCTTCTGTGAGAATAGAGAACAGTAGTCATGTATAGGGAAAGAGCACGATATTTCATTATGCTCATTCTCGAATGTCGGCCAGACAGGCTGGGATGTGAATTAGCGAATGTGTTGTTTAGTAGCCCCAGAGACCCAAGTCTCCCCGAGATTGAGGCAGAGCATGGAAGGCTTGGGGATACTGCCATCAAGACTGGCCCTGGGCTTTGGGCCTTGTGGAACATTGGGAAAGCAGAAGCAATTTGGAAATCCCCAGGAGCTGAGGAAATCCCCAGCAGCCTAGCGTCCCCTGGAGCCACCAATCAGGTGGACTCTCCCCTGGATCTGACTGCTTAGTTTTGGGGCAGAGTTCTTGGCAGAGCAGGCAAAATGGTGCGTACAGCGCTCTGGGCAGAACTTCGGATGTGTTAGGATGGAGTCTGGTGGGATGGAGGGTATGAGGAATGACTGATCCCTGACTTCGGCCGGGTCAGTGATCTGTGGCTGCCCTCTCCTTGCCCACAGACTCTGCTGACTGCTTGTCTCAGCCCTCTCTCTACTATAAAACCCAAGGCGTTCCTTGAACCTTCCAACTGTAAACTCTGGTGTTCATTCATTCATTGTATTCCATCAGTAGGCACTTGTTAAATGTCTTCTATGTGTTGGAACTATTTCGGGTACCGAGGATAAGTCAGTAGTGAAAAAAAAAATGTAGGCGCCAGCCCATTTTTGCACCTTCTTTGCCGTCTCTCTCATGGGTAAAGCAAGAGGTCATCTTGCAGGCTGCAGGCTCCCCCCGACCCCTCAACCCCCGCCCCCCCAAGCCTCTGCTCCCAGGGACTCTTGCTGGAGGCGGGGCCCGGCAGAGGTGAAGTCCTGTAGCCTCGGCGGTGCCTGCAGATCCATGAGAAGGGGAAGGCTGCCCTCTGCTGGACTCCGGGGAAACTGCAGGGCGGAGCGGCTGTGGTGCTCCAAGCGCATGTGCTAAGCTTGGCTCCACCCTTGCGCTCTCGGCTGGGCGGAACAGGAAGTGCGGAGGTATTTCAGGGCTAAGGCTGAGTTGACCGCCTCTGAGAGTTCCTAGTGTCTGGACTTTGAGCCAATCCAGGTTTCCTTTTACCTGCCCTTACCTTCTTTAAGGTCATCTTTGGTCTTTTTAAAGGAGTTTGGCCTCTTCCCTTTCAGGGTTCCCTGATCACTTTAGTGCGTTAAATACAGAGGCATCCCTGCTTTGGTGTTTTCTGTAAATGCCGTCTTTAAGGCTGGTGTTGAGGAACCTCGGTGGTTCTCTGATGGGGTGCACTGGTCACCACTGTAGCTGGTACCCTCCTACCCAGGAAGCGTAAGTTCTGCGGTCTCTCCCTAGTCTGTAGGGCTGAGTGCTTGAAACAGGGCTCCCCACAACTTCCCTAAACAACGCGTTCCGTTTGCTTTATATTACTACATACTGTAAATTAGTAATACAAGCATTATGTAATTGGTGCTCATTTATGGAAACAGTGTTTATAGATTCTTTTTGTTTTGTTTGTTTTTTGAGACAGGGCTTCTTTGTGTAGCCCTGGCTGTCCTAGAACTCACTCTGTAGACCAGACTGGCCTCAAACTCAGAGATCTGCCTGCCTCTGCCTCCCGAGTGCTGGGTTTAAAAGCCTGCGTCACCACTGCCCTGCTATATTCTTTTATTTTTAATGATTTATTTATTTTTATTTAGTGTACATTGCTGTCTTGGCTGTATGTATGTCTGTGTGAGGGTGTCAGATCCCCTGGAACTGGAGTTACAGGCAGTTGTGAGCTGCCATTTGAGTGCTGGGAATTGGACCCAGGTCCCTCTGGAAGAGCAGTCAGTGCTCTTAACTGCTGCTCTCCAGCCATATAGATTCTTTCATATCTGTCTGTCTGTCTGTCTGTGTGAAAGCATGATCATGCTGCGGCACACATGGATGGAAGTTAAGAAGTTGTGGACTCACTTCTTTCCATCATGTGGATTCCTCGATCAAACTCAAGTTGTTCAACTTGCTGGCAAGTGCCTTTTCCCTCTGAGCCATCTCAATCTGATAGACTGACTAAAGAGTTTTATGTATTTATTTATATATTTAGAAACAGGACCTCACTGGTATCTCTGCCTGGCCTGGAACTCACTATGTAAACCAGACTGACCTGGAACTCACAGAGATCTACCTGCCTCTGTTTCCCGAATGCTGGGATTAAAGTTGTGGGCCATCATGCCCAACTTGACATATATATTTATATATGAACACACACACACATACACACATATACAGAGTTTTGATTTACAGGAGGAACTAGGGACAAATGAAGTTGGGAAACATGCTTTCTTTATGGTTTTAAAAAGATCACCAGGGGGCTGGAGAGATGACTCAGGTTAAGGGCACTGACTGCCCTTTCAGAGGACCCAGGTTCAATTCCCAGCACCCACATGATAGCTCACAACTGTCTATAACTCCCATTCCAGGGGATTTGGCATTTTCACACAGATATACATGCAGATAAAGTAAAAATAAATGAATCTTTAAAGAGAACCATAGTTTTCATGTTTTGTACACCGCATCTTTTCTGATAAACCAACCATCTGTGATACCAGCACTTGTGTAGCTCAGTGAGGTCTCCGTGAGCTAGAAGCCAGTCTGGAGTACTCATCCTAGTGAAATCCTGTTTCTAAAAACAAACAAGTAAATAACACTCCCCCCCCCCGGCCAGAAAGTAATGGCACACACCTTTAATTCCAACACTGGGGGGCAGAGGCAGGTAGATCTCTGAATTTGAGGCCAGCCTGGTCTGCAGAACAGTTCCAGGACAGCCAGAGCTGCACAGCCCTGTCTCAAAAAACTGAAAAAAAATTTAAAAAAAAATAAACAAACAAAAACCTCCCTTTCATGACTTTGCTCCAACCTGTCTGTAACATGTGTCTAACTTCCCCTCTCCTCATCTAGAGACATTCTCAGCCCTTGAGTCTCCCCAGAATTTGGTTGGTGCCCCTTGCTGGAGGAGCACATTCTCAATTCAGTTATAATAACTATTGGAGTGCGTTTCTTCTTTCCTCTGCTGGTCGTTTTTTGTGGGGAGAGACTTAGAAGCTAAGTCACTGTTTTGGGCCACTCACCCATCCTTGCATCAGTCATCTCTAAGCAGAGTCCAGGGTGGGTGAGTGATGGGGTCACAACAGCATTCATTGCGAGGTGGCACACTGCATGGCTAGCTGGATGGCCAGCTTCCTCGGCCTCTCACAGCTTCCCACCAGTCTTCCCACGGCTCTGCCTAGCCACCAAGGGGGCCAAGGACCACTCCCCTCATCATTCTACCAGCATGGCAGGGCAGAGTACTAAAGTTTTGGCTCCATGTGGATATTCTCTATTTTTTTTTTTATTTTCGAGACAGGGTTTCTCTGTAGTTTTTGGTGCCTGTCCTGGATCTAGCTCTAGTAGACCAGGCTGGCCTCGAACTCACAGAGATCCACCTGCCACTGCCTCCTGAGTGCTGGGATTAAAGGCTTGTGCCACCGCTCCCCGGCTATTATGTAGATATCCTCTTTACTCAACCCCATTCCATCCAGCTTATTATTGCACCTTCTAGATGAGTTGGGTAAATCCAGTGTTGAATTCCTACTGTGTGCTTAGTGCTGGAGAGTAGCATGGTGTTGAGCAGGTCTTTCAGGAAAATAGAAAATTAAATATGCCCTAGCACCAACAGCCAGAAGAGTGACTCACTCAAGTTTGTCCCGTGGGTGGGTGGGGGCTATGCTGGTTCTCGACACAAGGCTTCAGGCACACTAGGCAAGCACTCCACCACTGAACCACAGCCCTTCAAAACATTCATTTTGCTGAGTAAAAACAAGTTATTAGGGGTTACTTACAGAGTGATGGACACTGGACAGTTGTGTTTTCCTGAAGTCACCAATCTGTCCTGGCACCAAGGTCCACTTTTATCTGCCTCTAGCCTGCAACAGAATCGTTATAAACCGGGGCTGTGTGTGCCACCCACTGTTTAACAACAAAAAGGCAGAGCAGAGTCTGGGGTAGGTGTAACAGGTCTCTCTTTGGACCACCAGCTTCCAGATAATGACATGAGACTTATTACTAATTATGAAAACTTGGCCTTGCTTAGGCTTGTTCCCAACTAGTCTCATAGCTTAAACTAACCCGTTTATATTAATCTATGTTCTGCCACGTGGCTCACTTCCTCTCCTCAGTACTGTGCATCCAGTTTCCTCCCTGACTGGCTGGCAAATCCCCACCTCAGTTTCTTCCCAGAGTTCTTATCTCTGCCTGGAAGTCCTGCCTAGCTATTGGCTGTTTAGCTTTTTTCTTTTCTTTTCTTTCTTTTTTTTTTTTTTTTTTTTTTTTTTTTTTTTTTTTTTTTTTTTTTTTTTTTTTTTTTTTTTTTTTTTTTTTTTTTTTTTTTTTTTTGGTTTTTCGAGACAGGGTTTCTCTGTAGCTTTGGAGCCTGTCCTGGAACTAGCTCTTGTAGACCAGGCTAGTTTCGAACTCACAGAGATCCGCCTGCCTCTGCCTCCTGAGTGCTGGGATTAAAGGCTTGCGCCACTACCGCCCGGTGGCTGTTTAGCTCTTTATTAAACCAATCAGAAGGTGCCATAGGCAGGTGAGGAAGGACAGAGACACATCTTCACACAGTGTGGTCAAATATCCCGCAGCTCATGTGTGTACTCTATGCTTGCTCTTAGCAGAGCTTCAAGTGATCTCAGCCAGCACCATCCAGCCGTGGAAAAGATGGCTGGTTTTTATTGTATGGCATGTAGGCTTGCTGCAAGGTGGCTAAGATGTGAAGAACCAGTCTCTACAGACGGCATATAAAGGAGGCAGAAAATGGTTCTTATGGGAGAGCAGGCTCAAACATAGTGGTTATCAATTGATAACCATTCAGAACATTAATTTAGGCTCCATAGTCATTGCATACACACAATAAACTTCAATGAGTTCAACTATATGTTTGTGCGAGAAATTATATTGGCCTAAAATTATGAAAGTAGTACTTTGTGTATTTTTATTATGTGTTGTACACACTGTACATTGTGCTTCTGTGGCGATATATTGTATAGAGTGGTATAGTGGTCCCCCATCATCCACAGATTTGTTCTAAGACCCATAGTAAATGCCCAAAAGCTTGGCGATACCAAATCATAGAACTAACTTTTTTCCTGTATGCATATCTATGGTAAAGTTTAATTTATAAATTAAGCACAGTAAGAGATTAGCAGTAAGTAATAAAATAGCAGCAATAATAACAATATGCTATAATTAAAGGTTACATAAATTTTAACTCTCTCAGAAAGTCTTACCGTGTTATCACCTATAGGAAGCAGTTTGCATCTTCTGTTTGGCACGTCCAGGTTGCTGGCTTCACTGCTCCTCACTTTAGGGGCAGTATTTTTTTTTTTACAGTTCTGGTGATTGAACCCAGGGCTTTGAGAATGGCAAGCAAGTACTCTGCCACTGAACTGCCTTCCTATCTCTGGCATCATTATTAAGCAGAATTATTGTTCTTGTTATTATTAGAATTATTGAACAAAGCCCTGGGATCCTGTGACAGCCAGCCTCACAGCCAGGATGGCTACTCAGTGACTTTTGGACAGATGGCATTTGTGGCATGGACTCATGTCTTGGTTAGGACAGAGTAGGATGATGGGAAATTTCATTGTGTTCCTCAGAACAATATGCAATAAAAACTTATAAAAACTTTTTTTCTGGCATTGTCTAATATTTTCAAACCGTGGTTAATCTCAGACAACTTAAAGTCTGGACCAGGAAGCTGCACAGAGAGGGGTTTGTATATACAAAATCACAAGCGCTCTATTTGCTGAGCCATTTTAGGAGATTTATTTATTTATTCTTGTGGGGGGCGTGTTTTGCCTACATGTATGTCTTTTTTTATACATTTTTATTGATATTTATTGAGCTCTACATTTTTCTCTGCTCCCTTCCCTGCCTCTCCCCTCCCCCTCCAGCCCTCCCCCAAGGTCCCTATGCTCCCAATTTACTCAGGAGATCTTGTCTTTTTATACTTTCTACTTCCCATGTAGATTAGATCTGTGTAAGTCTCTCTTAGTATCCGCATTGTTGTCTAAGTTCTCTGGGATTGTGGTTTGTAGGCTGGCTTTCTTTGCTTTATGTTTAAAAACCACCTATGAGTGAGTACATGTGATAATTGTCTTTCTGTGTCTGGGTTACCTCACTCAAAATACTGCTTTTAGCTCCATCCATTTTCCTGCAAAATTCAAGGTGTCGTTATTTTTTCCTGCTGTGTAGTACTCCATTGTGTAAATGTACCAGATTTTCCTTATCCATTCTTCGATCGAGGGGCATTTAGGTTGTTTCCAGTTTCTGGCTATGACAAACAAAGCTGTTATGAGCAGAGTTGAGCACATGTCCTTGTGGCACGATTGAGCATCCTTTGGATATATATCCCAAAGTGGTATTACTGGCTCTTGGGGAAGGTTGTTTCCTAATTTTCTGAGAAATCGCCACACTGACATCCAAAGGGGTTGTGCCAGCTTGCATTCCCACCAGCAATGCAGAAGTGTTCCCTTTTCCCCACAACCTCTCCAGCATAAGTTGTCATCAGTGTTTTTGATCTTGGCCATTCTTACAGGTGTAAGATGGAATCTCAGAGTTGTTTTGATTTGCATTTCTCTGATGACTAAGGATGTTACATGTATGTCTTTGCACCATGCTTGTACCTGGTGCCTGTGGAGGCCAGAAGAAGGCATAGGATCTGAGACTGGAGTTATAGATGGTTGTAAGCACCTTGTGGTGCTGAGAATTGAACCCTGGTTCTCTGCAAGAGCAGCAGCTAGTGGTCTTCACTAGTGAACCATCTCCCGGGAAGTTTTTGGCTGGATCCTACTTTTGTATTACATGATGACTGTAGAGTCGAATCCTACATAATGAGTGACTCTCCATATGCAGTGGAGTCCCAACCCGAGTGTAACCAGGAGCCCTTGTGTGTGGTGTGTAGATACAGACACGGTGAGGGCTATGGTTTCAAATGATAATTTAATGATGTTAATCATGGAGTTACCACCTACAATTTAATTTGTCAAGCATAGGCTAAAATATGTGCTGTCTTCTATTCTCACAACAACCACACGTGGCAGGAACCATATTATACTACTGTAAGGAGTGGAATAATTCTGTTTTAGATCAGATGGCAAGAAAGAGGTTGAGCCAGCGGGACTCAGCCCCAGAGGTACTGTTGCATCATCCCTCTTAGCATTGTACTTGGGGTGGGCCATTTATTTATTTGTTTGTTTGTTTTGTTTTGTTTTGTTTTGCTTGAGACAGCGTTTCTCTGTGTAGCCCTGGCTGTCCTGGAACTTGCTCTGTAGACCAGGCTGACCTCGAACTCACAGAGATCCACCTGCCTCTGCCTCCCGAGTGCTGGGATTAAAGGCCTATGCTGCCACTACCTAGCCAGCCTTTTATTTCTTGCTTTTCCTTACACGCAAGAAATGTCTCCTAGAGATGGCTCAGCGGTTAAGAGCACTGGCTGCTCTTCCAGAGGTCCTGAGTTCAATTCCCAGCAACCACGTGGTGGCTCACAGCCATCTGTAATGACATCTGGTGCTCTCTTCTGGCCACAGGCATACGTGGAAGGAATGTTGTATACATAATAAATAAATAAATTTTTAAAAAAGCAACAAAAGCACACACACACACACACAAAAGAAATGTCTCCTAAAGAAGGCAGAGCTATGGGTGGGTCTCTAGGAACAGAGAGAGCTGGGCAAGACGGGGTAAAGGCCGAGGGCAAGTGGAATGGGCGGGTTCCACATGATGACCACGCTTGGAGGCAGGGGGAGCTGCCCAGGCCTGATCTGACTGGCTGTGGAATGATGCATGGCTGCAATGATGTTCTTGGTCTCACTAAGATGGGGAACGTGTGGGCAGCACCTGCACAGCAGGCCTGACTGTTAACCCAGTGGGCTCTCTCGCCTAAGAGTCTGCCTTCTTCCTAGGGGAAGTGAGACTGCTTTGGGACGATTTCCCTGTGTAAGCACACTGCTCAGAGAGCTGCCAGAGTCAGTCATTCCCACAGAGGAGAGGTACAGGTGGGAGCACGCCTGCTGGTAACTCAGAGCAAGACTGCATCTCGGTCACCCGGATGTCATCTGGGGCACTGCTGAAGCAGGCAAGCAGCACAGTCAAAGATGCTAACCCTCTGTTTGAAAGCCCAGAGTTTGCACTTAGCAGATCTCCTCTTGTTCTGCCCTGGACACTCCTCTCCCAGGCTGGCCGTGTGCTTCTCAGGCCTTTGCAGAAGTCTTTATTGGAAGGAAGTGAGGCTACTGGATGCAGGCATGCTGTCAGGTGAGGGACAGCCTGACATAGTTCCAAACAGAAGATCCAAAAAGCAAACACACAGCTGTGAAGGGTGCCTGGCCTTCCTCGTGCATGTATGCCTAGGCTTGAGCTTGGTGGCAGTACCTGCTGGGGCCGATACCCTCCGAGAGAGCCTATGGTGTTGGTGGGGCAGGAACCAAGCTCTGTCGTCAAGCAGCAAGGCCCAGAGCCATCATAGCAGGGACAGTGTACCTTTAGTATAAGAGGGTGTGGGAATGGATTGAACGTGTGAAGAAAGAGGGTGTCAGATCCCCTGGAACTGGAGTTACAGACAGATGTGAGCTACCACGTGGGTTCTGGAAATTGAGCCTGAGTCCTCTGTAAGAGCAGCAGATGGTCCTAACCCCTGAGCCATCTCTATAGCACCCCTACCCCCTTTTAGCTTCCTAGTAATCCCAGTATATAAGGATAGTTAAAGTTTACTGAAAGGCTAATATACTAGACAGTATTTTTCCCCAGTGCCAGGCGTTCAACTCAGGGCCTTGCAGGTGCCAAGCAGGTGCTCTTCTGCTCAGTTACATCTTCAGCCACATACAGAGAATTTCATTTAGAAACCTCACAGCCATTTGTAGGTTTGTTCTCTGTCTCTCTGTCTCTCTGTCTCCATCTCCCTCTCCCTCCCTCCCTCCCTCACTGCCCCTCCCTCCTTCTCTCTCTCTCTTTCATTCTGTCTGTCTCTCTCTGTTTATGAGGAGGCCAGAGGTCAATGTTGGATATCATAATTGCTCTCCACTTTATTCTTTGAGACACATCTCTCACTGGACCTGGAGCTTACCAATTCAGCTAGATTTACTGGCCAGCAAGTCCTGGGGATCCTCCTGTCTCCCTCCTTCCAGCAATGGGAGTATAGGCATGTGCTATTGTGCTTGACAATTTTTCTCTGTGTAACAGTCCTGGTTGTTCTGGCTTTATAGACAGATTCTGATCTTTAATGTGATGGGTATTTTGCTCCATGTCATGGAAGCCAGAAAAGGGTATTGAATCCCCTGGAACTATAGTCGCAGATGGTTGTGAGCTGCCAAGTGGATGCTGAGAATTGAACCCAGATCCTCTGGAAGAGCACTCTTCTCTCCAGCTGTCTCTCCAGCTTCTGTGCCCGAGTCTTTCCATGGATGCTGGAGATCTACCTCAGGTCTTCATGTTAATACAGCAAGCCTGTTACTGACTAGGCCATCTCTCCATCTTCACTTAAAAGTTTGTTTTTGACGGCGTGGTGGTGGAGCACACCTTCAATCCCAGCACTCAGGAGGCAGAGGCAGGTGGATCTCTGTGAGTTCAAGGCCAGTCTGGTCTACAAGAGCTAGTTGTAGGACAGGCACCAAAGCTACAGAGAAATTCTGTCTCAAAAAACCAAAATAATAATAATAAATAGTTTGTTTTAGATTTATTTGTTATGTGTATAATGTCCTGCCTATATATATTCCTGCTGCCAGAAGAGGGCGCCAGATCTCATATATGGTTGCGAGTCACCATGTGGTTGCTGGGAATTGAACCCAGGTTTTCTGAAAGAGCAGTCAGTGCTCTTAACCACTGAACCATCTCTCCAGCCCATAGATTTATTTATTATGTACTTACTTTAGCCAGGGTTTCACTGTGTAGCTCCTGGAACTCACTATGTAGACTACTAGGCTTCCCTTGAATTCATAGAGCTCCATCTTCCTCTGCCTCTGCCTCTAGAGGGCTGTTATCAAAGGCATGTACCCTGACACCTAGATTGTTAATTTTTCTTTTATGTGTATGAATGCTTTGTGTATATGTACGTATGTATATCATACATACATGCGTGTATGTGCATCATACATCCTTATGTGATGCTCTTGTAGGTTGGAGCAGAGTATTGGATCCTCTGCAGCTGGAATTGCAGGTGTTTATGTGCCATCATGTGGGAACTGAACCTGAGGTCCCTTGCAAGAATGGGTGCTCTTAACCCCTGAGTCAACTCTCCAGCTCTCCCCACCCCCTTTAACATAACAGCATTTCCTTTTTTTTTTTTTTTTTTTTTTTTTTTCGAGACAGGGTTTCTCTGTAGCTTTGGAGCCTGTCCTGGAACTAGCTCTTGTAGACCAGGCTGGTCTCAAACTCACAGAGATCCACCTGCCTCTGCCTCCCAAGTGCTGGGATTAAAGGCGTGTGAGGTTTTTTTGTGGTGAGCTGTTGGATCCCCTGGAACTGCGGTTACAGGCAGCTGTGATGACCTAGGGGCTGGGACCAGCTCTGGTCTGGGCCTCGGGACGAGCAGGACATGGTCTTTACCTGAGAGCCATTTCTCCAGCTGCTGTTGTTGGGCCTTAGTGTGGATTCTAGGAGTTTGCACTCATGTCCTTGTGCTTACACAGCAAGTGTTTTTGCTCACCGAGACATCACAGCTGTTATTGACATTTTGTTTACAGGTGCCCTCCTCCAAGTGCTGGGGACAGAGCCCAGGAACTCAAGCATGCTAAGTAAATATTCTATCACTGATCCCCAGCCCCAGAAGTGGGCAGTGTTTTCAGAACTTCATATGCACTAAATGTTTTACCCTATGCTAATTCTGTGCCATAGGTACTATGACCCCCCACTTCTCAGGTGAAGGAAACTGAGCTGTAGAGTGCTCACTACATGTAGTTACTGTGTGAAAAAAACCACAACTGACTCTGAAGGATTTCTCTTTAACTGTGGAGCACTGTGAATGATTCCTTCCAAGCAGTAGTTCTCAGACTTCATTACACATCAGAATCACCAGGGTCTCGGACTTCTGTTCCATCAGAATTACCAGGGTCTCAGACTTTAGTACACATCAGAATTACCATGGTCTCTGCTGATGTCACAAGTGCTGGGCCTCCATGTAGTGCTCTGGATTAAGGAGGCTGGGATGAGGTATTAGCATCTCTAACTAGTTTCCAGTTGGTGTGGATGTTGCTGGTCTGGGGACCACACTTTGAGAACTCTTTTCTATCTATTCTATACTTGCTTCTTACTGACTGAGAAATAGTACAAGCATAATTTTCATTGTAGAGATGAGGGGAATTAAAGTCACCTGCCCATGGCTACATAACCCACCTACCAGCCCACCCACCCGCATACTCACTTATCCATCCAACCATCCATCCAATCATCTATCCATCCATCCACCCACCCATCCATCCATCCACTCATCCATCCATCCACCCACCCATCCATCCATCCATCCACCCACCCAGCCAGCCAGCAATTGGTCACATGAGTGCCAGGCTTAATGACTACCTTAGTTCTTGGCCTTGGCTTAAGCCAGAGACACCAGGAGCCTACTTTGGCAGCACACACCTGTAATCCCAGCTTTGAGAGCCTGAGACAGGGGGATCATAAGTTCAAAGCCAGCCTGGGGTGCTTAGCCAGATTATCTCAAAAACAAAACAACACACTAAGCATGGTGACACATGCCTGCAATCCCAGCTCTCTGGAGGCTGAGGCAGGAGGATGAACTGAGGGTTTGAAGTGACCTGGTCTACATATAATGAGTTCCAAGTCAGTCTGGGTCATAAAGTGAGACCTTCTCACAAAAAGCCAAAAGCAGGGCTGGAGAGAGGGCTCACTGGTTAAGAGCCTTTGTTTTTCTTGGACAGGACCTGAGGCACAGGGTGGCTTCGCAACCATCTGCAACTCCAGTTCTGGGAGATCTCATGTCCTCTCCTCACCTCCTTGGGCACCAGGCATTCCTGTGGTGCACAGACACAAGTGCAGACAAAACACCCATACACGTTAAAAACCAAACCAAAGAAAAGGACATTCAAAGAATCACCCCAAATCCCAGTGCCCAGGCTCCTTCCCAGACCAGATCAGAAACTGAGAGGGAAATGGGGATATCTAGGTATCGTATCCTAAAGTCTTTCAGGGGCTTCATTGAGCACCACTGTGGGGATGCAGGACTTTTGACACTGCAGGAGGACCTCAGTGGACCTCAGGAGGACCAGGGGACCTCCCTGGGAAAATGTACCACTTCCCTGGAAAGCAGAGGCTCAAGCTTGTTCCTGATAGCCTGTGCATGTATGTGCACATGTGTATGGCATGGTAAGACTAGGTGACTTGCACAGTCATGTTGAAAGGAAAGCCGGGTTTGATCTTTTTGGGCAGTATTTACCAGTCCATTCCTGGAGAATGTCATCGATGCAGGACCCCTGGGGCTTAGAACTGGCTATGGGTGACAAGCTTGGGTTTTTCCAGTCCCTCCCTCCCTGGAGAGGAAGAAGGAAGCAATGACTATTTCTATTTCTTTTTTTTCTATAGATACTTGGCAGGCCCTGTCCTTTTGCTTATTGCCATCTTTCTCCTAGCCCCACCTCAGCCTCCAGGGTGTCTATAGTTCTGACGGGTATTTGGTAGTGTTACCTAGAGCCAGGCCAGGATTTCTCACAAGGAACACAGCTCCTCATTGACAAACTCTGTTCATTGGCCAGACACCCCCAACTTCCTGTTTGCAGGGCTAAGACCCACCCCTCCTTCCCACCCATCCCACTTTCCACTGCCTATGCAGCAACTGGTTGGTGTGTGGGAGAGGGAAATGTAGACAGAGAGAGAGAGAGAGAGAGAGAGAGAGAGAGAGAGAGAGAGAGAGAGCAATTGATTCTCTTTCTGCTCATCTCTCATTATGAGGCAGTAGCAGGAGGCCTCAGCCTGATCTATGGTTCTCTGCCCTTGCTGGACCTTACAGAGCTGCTGTGTGACTGTGTGACTGCTGCCTGGACCTAGTATACATCAGCCTTATGTCACGCTGGATGTAGGGTTAGTGTCTCCATACGCTAATTAGATGGCATAGTTAAGCGTATGACTGAAGTGTTCTCAAGTACACTGTGCTGTGATTGCTTTCATGCCTGCTAGTGTGTGTGTGTGTGAGAGAGAGAGAGAGAGAGCCTGAGTGTGCTAGTCTCAATCTTGGCCTGTGGGGCCGGGGGCTGCAGGTCTCAAATTCCTCTGCTATTTTTAGGGGCCATATCAGCCCAGCTGTCCAGGAGCCTGAGTGTGTGTCAGAAGGAAAGTGCCACCCTTTCTGTCTTCTGTCCCTAACCCCAGGACACTGACTGTGTCATCCCATACCCTTATTTGAATAGCCTCCTTTCCCCTCCACCTAGACCCCATTGCTCTCTGGCTGTGGGTATACCTGGTACCTGCAGTCCTCCAGCCTCTGCTGACTCCACAGCACTGGCAGGGTTGGGCAGCTGCAGCGGGAGGGGCCTGGGAGAGGGAGGGGACCAGGGGCGGGGCTGCAGCCTGTGCTATTTTGAGCAGCTAACGGGAGCAGCAGAGAGAGGAGACTCCTTGCTCTGGGCTGCTCCAGGCCAGGCCATGCGGGTGAGTGTCCTTCTGACCCCCAACCCCGGAAATGTCCCGGGATCCCCATAATGTTTCCTCATTTATAAAAGGAAGATGTCTTGTTATTTCCCCAGATGTGGCAGAAGTAGATGGCGAGGAAGGGGTGGTGCTGCCTTGGGGCTCCTCTCTCAGTTACTTAGTTGAAAGGGTAGTACACAGCTCCAACTGCCTCAAACCCTCTAAGAGGCAAGCCACATATTTCGCCTGACTCACGGTTTGGGGAGTGTTGATGGGGAATCGTCTTCTAAACCTCAGTTTCCTGGGGCTGCCTCCGCCACCCCACAGACCGAGGCACGCCTTTCCCACAGTAACGATTGCTATGGAGGCTTTTATTTTTCTAAAGCCTGGAGCCCAAGCATCTCTTTGGAGATTTTGGTCCTGCTTTGGGCTGGTATTGTGACCCCCTTCTCCCCTCTTACTCTAGACTAGACAAAACAAAGGGGGGCTTGACAGGGGATGGTCCTCAAAGTTGGCTGGAGTCTTCTTACTATCTTCAGGAAGAACCCAGCATGGCCTCTTCCATTCCCATACCCAGCATACTTAGAAGGGACACATGTGGCATCTCAAGGATGTCTTGTCTGTGAGCCTTTTGTTTTAATTTAAAGAAAACTTTTTACTTTCAGTTTTGGGTGTGTGCGTGTGTGTGTGCGCACCCAGCATATGTGTAGAGGTCAGAGGTCAGAGGACAGCTTGTGCAGGTTAGTTCTGCACCTCCACCATATGAATTCTGCGGACCAAACTTGGGTCCTCAGGCTTAGCAAGACACGTCTCTACCTACTGAGCCATCCTCCCCGCACATGGCTCTCTTTTAGCAGAGATTATTCCAGAGAAGTAAGTTCCTTAAAAAAGCAAGTGAGGAGAGACATAGCTGCCTCCCAGGCCACCCTGTCCTCCCCTCTACTCCCTCAGCCACTAAGGGTAAGGTTTTCAATTGAGTCAGCAGTTGGCAGAGTGTGGGCTGGCTTAGTGCGGAGGTGTAGCAGAAGCCTGAGATGTGCCCATAGCGTTTGTATCTCTCCATGCCCAAGGAATTGCCCTGTCCCGGCTCCCAAACTGGCACCGTTGTGGAGGTGTGTGTGGGCAGAGCAGGGTGGTACCGGAGAGAGCTCTTCACTCTGTGAGCGGGCTGCTTCCTTCTCTGGCCTACTCCCCACCCCGTCCTGCATACCCAGGCCACCAGTACCTTGACTGTCACAGATTCAGGGCCATGGGAAATGATGCTAGCAGATGGCAGAGTGCCCTGCAGAGAAGCCTTGAGTGTCCTCAGGAGGGGAGGCCTCCAGCAGGCCTGTCTGTCTGTCGGAGGAAGCCCTGGCCCTTCAGCAACTGCAGTGGCGGCAGGAAGCCATCCCAGCGCACCTGCTTCCTCCAGGCGGGCGGAGGCCCAGGCTTCTCTGCTGCTTTCTGTTCCGCCCTGCAGTGGGGAGGCTCTGGCTAGAGGCTGACCCTGAGGGCTCCTCTTCCTTTCTTCTTCTGGCTGACTGGCAGTGTGGCCTTCACGACCTTCCCTGCAGAATTCCCCTCCACTAAAGAAGCTCTTTGAAGAGAGTGTTCAGGTTATGAGTGGAGAGCCAGGTCTTCGATGGAAACCACTGCTTCCTACCCAAGCTGTTGCTGCTGATGTGGACGGCCCATGTATGGGGAGGCATGGGGGAGGGCTGACCACTTTCCCTTAAAGTAAGCCCTAAAGGCTTGGTAAAGGACAGATCTGAGTGTGAGTCCTAGATCTGCCACTTGCTGTCATGAGGCTGTGGGAAAGTCACATGATCCTCTGGGGCTCCCTTTGCTCATTTGTAAAGCAAAACTCATGTCTACTTCAAAGGGATGTTGTGAGCATCAAATGGGATGATGCTTGTTGGGGCTGAGCACAGTGCCTAGAGCCAAGAAGATGCTCAATAAATATGCACTGTCGGGGCTGGATGTGTTGCTCAATGGCAGATGTGTTAGGCCTGGGGTTGATTCCCCAGCACCGCAAACAGGAAGTTCCTGCCACTGTTATTATTTCTTTTTTTTTTTTTTTTTTTTTTTTTTTTTTTTTTTTTTTTTTTT
>PVIU01002152.1:50690-156540 GCA_004026605.1 Ondatra zibethicus | reverse complement strand
GTGTTATCATTTCTTCTCTTCTCCTTCATTCCTTTCTCCACCCCTATTGTTTAGTTAGGTGGGTGCTAACTTGAGATTGTCCAGGAGAGTCTCCTGAGAGCTGCCTTTTGTGCCTCAGAATGGGATGAAGAGAGAGGAGACGGTTTTGGGCTTCCCAGAGAAGGAAAAGCATTGCCAGTGTTGGCACAGGGGGACAGGCTGGGAACTTATCGTGGCTACTGATGTTTTGGTTCCTTCTAGACACAGTCTCTCTGGGAATTACTTGCTGCTCTTGGGGCTTGGATGTCTGGCTTAGACACATAGGCCTTAACATATGTGTCCGGGCTGGGCATTCCTGGCTTGAGGGCTTGAGTGGGTAGGATTATTCTTAGTTTCTTTGAGCTCCCCTTTTCTTTCCTTCTTAATTTCTTTCTTTCTTTTTAAAGATTTGTTTATTTTTATGTGTGTGTTTTGCCCACACGTATGTCTGTGTAAGGGTGTCAGATCCCCTGGAACTGGAGTCATAGACAGTTGTGAGCTGCCATGTGGGTGCTGGGAATTGTGGTAGCTAAGGGGGGTTGGTAGGTGCTGGCATTGGGGAGAGTAAAACCCAGCCTCGTCTCCCTGAGTGACAGGCGCCTTTGGGGCTGAGGGTAGACAGACTCTCAGCAGATTTTTCCCCTTTGAAAACAAATGCCTCTAGCTTTTATCTCTTTTTCTTTTTTTTATTGACTATTTAGCCATCCTTACAATAAAAACAAGCAGTAAGTAACAAATGCACAGCAAAATAAATAGCAAGTGTGTCTATTGTGTCTAATTCACACCATTTACAAAATTATTATGATCACCATTTGCATGCTATTTATGTTCTAGTTCTTTTTGATTGATGTCATTTTGTTTGGAATTTTCCATATGGTTTCATTGTCCACATCTTTGTCAGTTTAAATGGCAGCATAGCCATGTGTTGGGCTGAAGCCATTGTTTACCTAACCATCTCTGACTCTAGTTCCTTGGGTTGTTTGCAGTTCGAAGTTGTTTTGTGGAGCGCATCTATGAGAAAATGCTTGC
This sequence comes from Ondatra zibethicus, assembly GCA_004026605.1. Classification (NCBI taxonomy): domain Eukaryota; kingdom Metazoa; phylum Chordata; class Mammalia; order Rodentia; family Cricetidae; genus Ondatra; species Ondatra zibethicus. The sequence continues at coordinate 155,493 of PVIU01002152.1, read as the reverse complement.
ATGAGCTTATGGGGTTTCTTTGTTTCTTGAAGTCAGTTCGTTGGACATACATTCCTGCAGATGGGCTGACTAGACCAGAAGATGATGCATTCTCAGCCAGGCCCCGCCTTTCTCAGCTGGGTCCCACAGCGTGGAGTTTGCTCTCTATTCTTGGTTGCTAAGTTGGGAGACACACCTCTCCTGTTTGTGTCGCACCTCTGAGAATCAGCATTGACAAGCCTTAGTCTCTGTAGTCTATGTGCGGGAAAGAGCTTTGGGCCAAGAACCCTGCCCACCCGTGTCCAGTAGTGTCATGTAACAAACACTTGTGTCTAATGGTGTGATGGGTAAGAGAGAGTCCTGCCTAGGAGGGAATCCCAGTTAGGGAATGACATAGTTACCAAGACCCCTCCTGGCTGGGGACCTCTTGGCAACTCTGCCCCTTCCCTCCCCTGTAAAGTGGGCTGCTACCAGGAGAGAGAGACGAAATGCCCGATCCTGGGCCTGGATCAGAAGAACACTCATGAGTGGTGGTTTCCTTTCCTTTCTTCCAAGGGAAGAGGTCAGAAATGACACACAGAGAGAGGTGGCCAGGACCTCAGAAGGTGATGGGGACATATTGGAGTCTCCCTTTTATAAGTTTATAAACTCGGTTTGCAGGGCCCACGTGGTTGAAGGAGGAGGGAACTGACTCTACCAGCCGTCCTCTGATTGCACAGGCACCATAGTGCCCGTGTGTGTGCACACACTCTCATATACACACTCTCATATACACACTCTCATATACACACATATATAGATAAAGGTAATGAAGTTAAAAGAAATAAGGTGGAGACATGATTGAGAAAGACATTCTGATATTAACCCCTGGCCTCCATACTTTCTGTGTGGGTGAGTGCACACACATGAATAGATGAATGGATGAAGGAAATGATGAGTAGATGGATAAATGAGAGAGCTGATGGTAAATACCTCGTATAGGGTCCATCTCGGTGTGGGCATTCCACATTCAGTAATCAGAGTTAGAAATGGCTGAAATTCCTAGAGCAGAAACGTGTCTGGAGCAAGAGTCCTTCGCTCTAGGAACCCTTTTCTCCACAGCAAGTCCCTAGTTCTAGGAGAAGTACGTTTTTGCATCTGGGGTGACTGTTACAGAGGCAATGCCACCAGCTCTGTTCTCTACTGGGTGTAGATAGCATGCTCCTGGGCCCAAGGTAAGGAAGATTTGGACGGTTCTTTCCCAAGGCATGAAAGCCATGTCCTTTGGGGAGATCCCCACCTGCTGTCACCATGAGGTTCCCTGGAGCAGCTGGAGCAGAGGGAGGAACCAGATGTTCTTCTGGGTCAGATGGGACCTCCCTAAACAGTAGGAAAACTTGGACATGAGTTCAAAGAGCAAATGAATTAATTAAATAAATTTACAGCCGGCAGCATATTAACTGCTGGTTCTGTTTAACAGAAGTCACCAGAACCAGTTAAAAATGGTGGAGAGGGCTGGGCGGTGGTGGCACATACCTTTAGTCCTACCTAGCACTTGGGAAGAAGAGGCAGGCAGATCTGTGAGTTCCAGGCTAGCCTGATCTATGGAGTGAGTTCCAGGACAGCCCTGGATACACAGAGAAACCCTCTCTCAAAAAAACAAAACAAAACAAAACAAAAAAATTCAAGGACTAGGGCATAGTTCCTAGGTGGAGCATTGATTAGTGTGTGTGAGGCCTTAGCTTCCATCCTTAGCATTTCCAAACAGAACCAATTTCTAACTATTTATTCAGCACAGTCAGTTATAGGAACAAGCAAGATCTCCAGTTCCATGGACTTGAAGTGATTCTTTGGTGACACATCTCCTGGGCAAGGGCACACTCTGGGGTCGAGGGTCAGGAGGACCAGCAAATGGGAAAGCGTTGCCACCCTATACACCTCTCGTTCCTGGAAGGTTTCTGCCTCCTGGAGAATCAAGGGCTTGGGTGGCTCTCCCCCCGCCAACTCCTACAGTGCTGGATCTGGAAATGACTTTACCCGTTGTCTAGACTAGTCTGGCCCCTGCTTCTCCAGCAGGCCCAGCGAGGTGAAGTAGCTTTATCTGAGGATGCATAGCTCCCCAGTCTAGACGTTCTCTGCCCTGTACCCACCTTGCTTTTCTTTTCTTCTAGCAGTTCATTCCTCACGCTGAAGTGTGACCTGGGTTTATGATCTTCCTTCCTTCCTTCTTCCTTTCCTCTGGTCACCTACAGCATTTGTCCCAGCGGGTCCTGACCCTTAGGAAGACTCGGAGTCCCTGAGAGACCCTGCCCCTATTTCTTCTCTGACTCAGGGTGCAGGCTGCCTTCAGCACTATGGCCTTTTCATCGCGATTTGCCTTTTGGGAGCAAAAGGGAAGTTGAGTTTCAAAATCTTGGTTCTCTAATGTGCTTGGCATGGTGAAGCTAGCAATGAATTGGAGCATGTGTGTGCATTTGGGGGCACAGGGACAGTAGCCAGCAGCTTTTGGGAGCCCTTTTCTGTCTTGATGAGCTCCTGTGCTGAGTCACTTTCCTCCCTGAGCTCCACCTCTGGTAAGCTGAGCTGCCTTTTGTGCCGCTGGTGGCCCTCCAAGTTAACCGCTCCACACCCTTCTACAGCCTGTGGCTCAGACTCAGCCCTGGGACTGTGGGGTTCTGGGAAAGGCTCGGCCTTGATGCCTTGGAACTCAGATTCCCTGAGTCTGGGGGCTGAGGTGGGCAGAAGAAGAAAGGAGCTGAGAGTGGGGCACCAGGCCAATTGGCATCTGGGTCCAGAGAGTAATTCAGGCTGTGGCAGCCTTGGGCATGCCTTTGTGCATATGCACAGTCTCTGGCTGGACAATGACCTACAGCAGCCAGAACCTTGTGGGGGGGGGCGGGGGGAAGGGGGCGTGAGTCAGCCTGAGGCTAAATCCAGAGCTGAGCTCAGACCTGAGCCCAGTGTCCCAGACACTTTGGGGGGCAACCAGTGTTCCCAATGCCTCCCCTTAGACAGCCATTTGGGACCCCAAACACAAGCTACTGGAGAAAGGACAGATTTGGAGCTGGTGAGGGTTTCAGAGTGAACTTAGAATCTGGGTCATATCTGAAACCAAGCTAACAGCACTGTGTGCACTAATGAAAGTAAGTGTCTGTGTGGTTTGGGAATACTTGCTATCCTCTAACCTGTGTGCCTAGGGGCTAATGCATGGTGTGATTTCTGTGGGGAGGGGTGAGGAGGGCAGCAGGCACGGACCTAGCCACCCTGCATAAATCCTCTTTATCCAGCCCTTCCCTTCCCCTTCTCTGCACAGACCCCAGTTTCTGAAGTAGAAAGGTTTTTTTCTGTGCGTATTTGCCAGCCTCCCTCTGTCCATGTCAGGAAGAGCTAACTTAACTCTGGACCCATTGAATATGCTTCATGGATAAGATGAAGCTTCAATACTGCAGTGACCATCATGCTGGACAGTGTCCAGGCACTGCTAATTGGAGCTCAAAATTGACCACAGACCCTGGTTGAAAATGGACAGCCCCACTTTGCTATTGGATAATTGATTCTGGATGTTGCTAAGAATACTTCCAGGTCGCCTGTCTCCTCTACTGTGCAGGGAAAGCAAGGCAAGCTGGGGGTGCTGTGGGCGTAGGGACAGAGCTGCCTCGGGAAAGAAGGACCACTAAATTTCCTGGGCCTGCCTGGGCTTTAGGAGGGAGAGATGCTGAGAGGAGCTAGAAGAGCAGGCTCTTCTGACACTGGGGCCCAGCCCCTTGGAGTCCATTCCCAGCCAGTCTCTGAACAGGAGGAACCTTCAAAGCATCTACATAGCGACATCATCAGTCTTCCCCAGACAGCTAGGCATCTGCCATTTCCCCTGACTCTGCACCTCTTGTCTGACTCAGGCTACCTGCTCCTGCTGTAGCATAAACCTGACCCTAGTCAGGCATGTCTCTCTTCTCCATACCTCACCTGATCTTGGGGTTCCTTCCTCCATCTGCATGGCTGGCAATTTTGTGACCCCGAGGCCATGATATGGACTTCTGACAGCCCCAGTGGGCTGGCCACTGAGCCCCCCAGCATCCTTAGCTTTTACTTCTATGAAGACTCTTAGTTCTTAAAACACTGTCTCTGGGTGGTTTCAGTCGCAAGTAAAGCTATGTTTTACTCAGACCCCCCAGCCCCCGCACTGCTCTGCTTCTCAGGGAGAGAAAGACCCCTCGATCTTTTCATCCTAGACTTGAGTAGCAAGTCTACTCAACTTGGACCTGCCAGTGACTTCTCTGTCTGCTCCCTCAGGTTAAGGAGGAGGACAAATCTCTGGCAAAACCTGGCCCTCCTGGCAAAGAGGAAGGGGCTGTAAGTGCTCCCCTGAGATGTGTGTGTGTGTGTGTGCATGTGTGTGCACATGTACATGAGTATGGGTGTGTGCACATGTCTCTGATGGGTTGGCCTCACCCCTTCCAGTGTTGCTGGTGTGATTAGAGGGAATGTCAGTGTGTATGTGCATGTGACTCTACTCTGGGTGTATGGAGTGGGGGGGGGTAAGCCAAGGTGCTTTGGGGCCCACCCCTCTGTCTTCCCTTTAGTTGCCTACCTTCAACTTTGGTTTCTTGGACCCTCTGGGCAGGCGGGGCTTAGGTAGGTAAACTCTCAGGTCAGCGAGCACTGACAATGAGAGCTCAGCTGCTGGGACTCTTCAGCCTGCACTGGGTGGCCCGAGACAAGGGCACGGAGGGATTCACTGCAGCTACCGCTGCCGCTGCCACCCCACCCCTCAGCTCTCGTGCACATCCTGGAGGCTGCCCACAGCTGCCCAATGTCCCCAGGCCCCTACCACCTTGGGACAGAGGCCTTGAAAAAGCTGGACCCTTACAGGGTGAGGGGAACACATCTTCTGAACAGTGGTCCAGATGTGTGTCCAAGAGAGGATGCAGTCGTTGCCAGGGTGGGCAAACTGGAGCACAAATGCTTCCTTACCCCAAATGATAGCTGTCCTGGCTGCCCCTGTTCTTGGGATGATTTGATCAGCCAGGCATGTGGCTTCCTTAGCCCTGTACACTGCCCTGGAGGGCCAAGGCTAACCTGTGGTTTGAGATATGTGAGGAAGGTCCATTTTTTTCTTTTTCAAAAATAGCACCTAAAGTACTTAGGAGCGCGTCTAGCAGGCAAAATACTATGTGTGTGTTAGTAATTACTGTCATGTCGTCATCTTCACTGAGGGGAGAGGAGGGAAGCCAGGAGTCGGAAGGGAGAACGACCTGCCAGTTAGTTGGTGCCGTGGCCAGCTCCACAGTACCCTGACATGCCCCTGAATACTCTTGGACTACAAGGCTTTAGAAGAGCCACAGTCTAGTCCCCCTCCTTCACCGCTGCAGCAGAGCCTCCTAGAGCAGAGGCTTAGGCTCAGGCCTCTGACTCAGCTGTGCTCAGACGGTGAGGTGCCCTCGGGATGTGGTCGGTCTGTCGTCTGTGAGCCTGTAGCCAGGCGTGGCAGCTAGATCGTCACAGCGGTGTAATCTAAAATCATAGCCGCTCAAGGGATCGAGACCTGAGCTACAGCTCGGTGAGTAGCACGTCACTGGTTGGCCCCTGAAGTGACCTGAATCCTCCCCCCCAGGCAGTGTGGCTAGCTTTGCAGGAAACTCTGCCCTGCCATTAGCCATCATGGCCTTCCTAGTGGCCACCTCAGCCAGTTCCTGGCAGAGTGTCAGGGAGGGGGTGGGAACCCCAGATGGAGAGTGCCAACGTATATCAGGCAACTCCTGGGTGCCCAGAGTCTGGGTAGCAGCCCAGCTACTCAGCTACCCAGCTGAGCCAGGACCCTGCTCTCCAGGGAGTACAGCTGTGGCTACTGGGGTACTTAACCCTTTTGGGGCCTGAGTTGCCTCCCCTTCCTCCCATCATTTCCACATATGCCCTCTGGGAAGCAGGAACCCATGAGAAGTTTGCAGGAGGGAAACAACACCAGCACTGGGGGCCCTGCAGCAGAGTAAAGGCGACTGTGACAGTGGCCACGGAGCAGAGGACCTGGGTTGAGGGAGAAGCTTGACTCAAGAGGAGTATCTTGTCAGTTTCTTTCCTCAGGATGGTCAGGCTGTGTTCTGACTGTCTAGAGAACTGAGTGATGAAGAAATAGGGATGCCAAAGGCAGGAAACTGGTGGAGACAGGCCTAAGACTTTGACCTCCTCACCTTCCAGCTCTGCTGAGTGTCAGCTGTGACCCTGACATAAAGACTTAATTCTAGGGGGCTGGAGAGATGGCTCAGAGGTTAAGAGCACTGACTGCTCTTCCAGAGGTCCTGAGTTCAATTCCCAGCAACCACATGGTGGCTCATAGCCATCTGTAATGAGATCTGGTGCCCTCTCTGGCCAGCAAGCATACAGACAGACAGAACACTGTATACATAATAAATAAATCTTAAAAAAAAAACTTTAAAAAAAAAAAGACTTAATTCTAGGGTGCTCCTGGGCTCTGGAGCCCTTTGTGTTGGTGTCTCCAGTTCCCTCCACGCCTTCTGGGGGTGGGCGGTGGGATGATTTTCGATGTACTCATTCTGTCTGCATGTCTAGACTCTAGAAGGTGGAGAGATGGGGGGAAGGGGAGATTTTGGATCTGTGTGCTGTTCCGTGGGTGAATGAAAGCTCTGTCTTGGGGCCTGAGGCTGTACCCCCTTGTGTCCTGTGTACATGAGCTGGGTAGGGATGTGGGGTTGGCTGTTCATGTCTGCTTGTGTTTCTGCGACTGTAGCTAGAGGGCAGCACTAAGGACAGCAGTGGTCCATCTACAAGTCCCCAGCCTGCCACCAGCCCGCCACCCTCAGAGACTTCCCAGAGAGCAAAGAGCCCGGAAGCCACGCTCACTATGAATGGCCTGGGGGCTGCCTCAGCCGAAGGCCCAAATGAAGATGCCCAAGGTCTGTCCCGGAACCGGGTGGCCAATGCGGTGAGGAAGGTGGTGGGCAAGGTGCTGCCTGGCGAGGAGCCTGGCAATGCCAAGGAGCCTCCAGGCCGAGGAGCCAAGTCCCCTGAGCACCCACCGCGAGGCAAGAAGGGAGAAAAGGCAGCCTCTAGCCCCAAGCCCCCGCCGCCACCACCTCCTCCTCCTGCTCCACCAAAGCCTGAAACAAAGAAGGAGGCTGTCAAGGATGAGCTGTCTGTGGGCCTGCGCAGTCTGATGTCTCGGGGCCGAGGCAAGGACCACAAGTCCCGCAGCAAGCAGCCTCCTGGGAGAGGAGAGAAGGCCCCTAGCCAGGAGCCAGGCTCCTCAGATGTGGTGGACCCTCCAAAGAAAGCAGGATCCCCAGCCAAGCCTGAAACCCCAAATAAGCAGTCCAACCCAGCCCCAGCACAAGGGCTGTCTGACCCAAATTCTGCCGACCTGAAGTCGAACCACTCTGGAGAGCAGCAGGCCAACTTACCAGACTCTGGTGTGCGGCAGGAGGTACCCAAGTGTGCCACTAACCTCCCGTGTCCCTCACCACCCTTGCTTGAAAGCTAAGCATCCGCATGGTGGCTCCTCCAGCGTGAAGGAGCCTTGTGTGGTCCAGGCTAGCCTAGGGTTATGTGCTGACCCATGGCAGGGGTTGCATGATTTTCATTAACCCTGTGCTAGAATGAGCAATGGCCTGGGCTCTGGCCTGGTGCTGACGAGAACCGCTAACCGCTAACCAGCTGCAGGCCCTCCCATGAGACTTGAGACCTGGTCTCTAACTGTACAGGGCCAGCTTGAGGCGCCACATCTAAAGCTGAAGGTGAGGACTTCGGCAGATGAGTGCAGGGTGGAAGCAGTGTTCTGAAGCCAGGTGGCCCAGGCCCACACCCACAGCCACACTCCTGGGAGACTTTAGCAGGGTTCACCACTAGGAGCCTCTCTGTCAAGTGAGGAGTTATAATGTGGGCCCTAGTCCTTCTGTGAAGCCTTACGTACTGGGAATTAGTCACTTTTATATTTTGGAATGTCTTATGGTATACATACTTTCCAAAGCAAACCCATGAGCATTCTCGCGGCAAGAGGATAAAAGATCAACAGGTTTTGCCACCAAAATAATTAAGAGAAAAACCTTTTGTTTGGGGGCCTCTTTGAATTTTTGAATTACAAACAAGTGTGATACTTGCTTTGGAGGGTGGCTGTCTGATTAAATATGTCACAGGTTATATGCCAAGCCTGCTCCCTGGCACCAGGTACCCACAAATGGTAGGGCTGACAGTGATACTGATGATGCTTCTTATATTTTGGTTGTGAGCCCAGCCTTTAATGGCTGAGCCATCTCTCCAGCCCCTGATGATGCTTCTTAATGCCATCACTGCCTTCTTCAGATCTGGCCACGGGACTCTTGGGAAGCCCCTTGCCTGGGTGGCAGGTAGGCAGAGTGAACCTTTGTGTCTGCACCCCACCATCACAGGTGATGGTTTTGCATTAGAAACCATTCTTTTCAAGCTCCTTGGCCGTGCGAGTCCTGCTGAGGTCTCACAGGACGTGTGTTGGGAGACAGACATGAGCTTTTTTGGGTTTCTAGTAGCTCAAAGGAGAGGGATGAAGTTGATGCCAGGGCATAGCCTCGGGGATCTTGAGGCACTTACTGGCTGTTTCCCCTGGGAGCCATCTTTCCTGGAAGTGGCCTTGCCCCCTTTCCTTCTGGGTATTGGCAAATGTAGAGGAAAGCCAGCTGCCACACTTCCCCATCCTCCTGGCCTGCTCTGTCGGGGCAGAGTGTTCCTGGCCCCTAGGAAACAGTTGGCAGGGACTTTCTGGTCTGATGGTTGGTAGGAGCTGAACTCCAGTCTCTCAGGGAACCTCTAAGTAGCCAAGGACTGTCATGTGCCTGTCCAGGACTGTTGCCTGCCCCCTCTGGCTCTCTGTACCTTCTGTATGCACGAGGGTGGAGTTGGAAGCTGAGACGTATCCTGGCCTGGAGTTCATCTCTTGTACATCCTGGGACAGGAGTGAATGAGGGGGAGGGGTAACAGGGTCATTTAGAGCTCACAGTGGTTAGGGAAGTAGGAAGAAGTAACCCCAACCCTCACAGGCATCTGCCTCTTCCTTTTTTGTTTCATAGAGTTTCAAAACACAAGTTAGCATTCGGCTTGTCTCCCGGACGCCGCTCCACTTCTGCATTGGGTCTCAGTGGCTCCGCGGGCAGAGAGCTTGGTGTGTGGTGCCGCCTGCTGTCCCTTGAGCCAGAACTAATAGTGGTTTAACCTTTAGACAGGAGCTGACCCTGAGGTCCGGCTGAGTCCCGCAGAGGAAGCACACCAGCGACTTGAGAGGATCTTCACAGCTTCTGTAATGCCACCTCTCTCGTTTCCCAGTCCCTGGCCCTCTTCTTCCCAAGGCTGGTGGCTGGACTCTGTTTGTGTGTGTGTGTGTGAGAGAGAGAGGGGGGGGGATAGAGGGGACTCCGTGGCTGTCCATGAACCCTCACAATGGCTCTGGAAAGCTGAACTCTATGGAGTATTAATACTCCAGACAGCCCAGGGCCATGACCATGGAGGGCCCTTCATAGCTGGGGATCTAGTCCCCTTCTCTAGCCCAGGTCTCCTGCTTTGAGGATGCTCGTCGGTGTTAGGGCCTGGTGTGTGGCAAGGCAGGAGTCGATATTTCCCATTTTGGTGTCCAGTGTCTAGACCCATGTGGAGATATTAACCCTTCTCATTTCTAACTGGCAACATTCAAGGCTCACCTGGCTCCCATTTCTTCTAGAAAGGCTGTTGAGGGTTTTAAGTAACCAGACTGTAATGTAGAGGTCAAGGCTGGCTCAAGGACTGGGTGGTTGACAGGCAGCCCTAAGGTTGGAGCTGGGTGGAATGATGCCTCTGTTTGCCATGTGGTCAGTGTGCCTGCCCAGGAGTGGAACATGGTGCCATGGGGGCATGAGGAAGGCATCTTAGATTTAGGCTGTAGGTACCCTTGTGCTAGCCCTTAGCATGGGGAGTGGTACTCCCTGGGCATGTGTTTAGAGAGAAGAACCACATTCTCTTGGTGTCTGATAGCCGCAGGGAGGCTGATGTCCTGGGAAAGAAGCAGGAGGATTCCAGGGGGCCCAGGCTTTGGGTGTTGTGAGGTGGCCTGGTCTGCCAGGGGCATGGAGGAGGGAGATTAACTCCGGGTGGACTGAACAGCCAATCCAGGAGAGACTAGCTAGAGGCAGAGTGACAGATACCACAAGGAGTGACCCTCCAAGAGCCTTGTCTCTGAAAGGACTGATGATTACAGAAACTCCCAACCACCTGCCTCTGGTCTGGCCTCTCTTGCCTGGCCATCACCCTAATCCCAGGCAAGAACTCTTGACCTCCATGCTGTATCTTGAACAGGGTGCTGGCTCACTGGTCCAGGGGTGTCTCTCGGATAGGGACCTGCAGTGGTCTCTACCTGTCTTCACCTTTCTCTCTTTCTCTCCTTGCTTGCTGCTGGTAGCTGGACCCTGAGGCCGCCTCTCCTGCCCACAGCCAGGTAGGGTGCTCCTGCCCCACCCAGGAGCCCTCTGCTTTCTCCAGTGACAGCCCACCACCCCCACCTTACACCTGGGCTGGCGTCTGTGCTCGGGCCTCCTGCTGGAGTGTAAGGCCTCTTTCCCTCCAGGTTTCCACTCTGTAGTAGGGGACCCAGGGGAGCTGAGATGGTGCAGCTGTGGCCCAGGGGGAGCATCATGGCCCTAGCTTTGCCCTCATGTGATTCTCAGCCACTGAAGCCCAGATCACTCTGGGTAGGAAAAAACCCAAAAGACCCTTCTTCCTTCCCTTAGCCCCAGCCTGAAGATGAGATGGATGGTCTCTGTCTCCACCTCATGGTCATTGTGAGAAACTTGTTCTCAGATGATGCCTAAAGAAGCTAGTGACAGGCCATGTCCCTTTGACATCACTCTAATACTTAGCCGTAAAACATGTCACTTGAGACAAAAGTTTCAGCTGGTTCATGTGATCTAAAAGAAAGCAAAACACGGGGCTGGAGAGATGGCTCAGAGGTTAAGAGCATTGCCTGCTCTTGCAAAGGTCCTGAGTTCAATTCCCAGCAACCACATGGTGGCTCACAACCATCTTTAATGGGGTCTGGTGCCCTCTTCTGGCCTGTAGGCATACACACAGACAGAATACTGTATACATAATAAATAAATAAATATTAAAAAAAAAAGCAAAACACTGGTGACTTTTTTTTTTTTTTTGAGACAGAGAGTCTATGTAGTCCTGGCTGTTCTAGAGCTACCTATATAGACCAGGCTGGCCTTGAACTCAGAGATCCGCCTGCCTCTGCCTCCTGAGTGCTGGGATCAAAGGGGTGTGCCAACACTACCAAATCAGTCCTTCAAATATTAAAAGATAAAAACCAAGTATTTTAATTTTTTTTTCACTTTGACAAATCAAAACATTGACAGCTTTGTTATGATTAGCTTATTGATCTCCCTCCCTTTCAAATCTAAAAATATGCTTACATGTTCTTGCCATTTTCTGATCCCTCACCCAGGGTTCAGTATCACAAAGTGGTGTCTCTGCCTCAGTTTTGGGTCTCATGAGAAAGGGACATACCTAGGGTAAGAATCTGGAGCCGGGGTTGCCGTCCGGGGAGAGTGTTGGAGCCAGTGCAAGCCTGAGAGCTGGTCTTCTTGGGGTGGCCGGCCTCCCTCAAGATGTCATCATATTGCTGACATTTTGCCCACATGCTGCCATGGGGCATAATAACCATGGTAGCTAAGTCTCTTGTTGTTATGGTTCCTCTGGTGCCATAGCTTCCTAGCTCGAGTGTTCTTATTTGAGGGCGTCAGATCTGCTAGCCCCGCTCTGGTTTTGCTTAGAAATGCTTATTTTGGTTGGTAATATCTGGGGACCCAGTGATGTCCCAGCCCTTCCATACCCTTCCTATGCTCCCTATGTTTGACAAGTCAGCGCTGTCCAAGTAGAGGAGGACAATATTGCCTTGCCCACATAGAGCATCTTCAGGCTGGAGCCCAGGGCTTCTTGTCATTCCATAAGACAGAATCCTAGGATGCAGGAAATGGCTCTTCCCAGCCTAGGAAGAGGTCTTTCTTTTGGTACGAAAGAACCCATGACTGTAGCCCAGAGTTCAGGGCTGGGGTCAGGGTGCAGATCTCACACTCTCCCAGGGAGGAGATAGAGCAGCTGGAGGTGGAGCCTGGTGACTTGCTTCCCTGGGACCAGTTCTTTTGGCCACAATGCTCCTGTGTCCCTGGGCCTTCAAAGTTGGTATAAATCCCAATCTCATTGTCTGTCCTCCACACTCCTAGCTTTCTTCCCTCCTTTCCTGATCTCTCTCCTCCCTCCCCCGTGTCCTGTGTCTCCCACCAACTTTCTCACTTGCCCAATAGCTCCTCCCTTGTCTCTTCATTCCCGCTGTCCTTGTCTCTCTACATTTCAATACAGTGTCTGTGTATTTCTCCCTTCCCTCTGATAGGCCAAGTCAGAAGAGCAGATTGCAGCCGAAGAGGCCTGGTGTGAGACGGAGAAGGTGTGGCTGGCCCATAAGGATGGCTTCTCCTTGGGTGAGTCTCTGCAAGCTGGGATGGATGCAGGACTTGGCTTGGGGCTGGCACAGAAAATGCCTCTACTTCTGGTAAGGGCTGGAGTGAGCAAGGAGGGTCTGGTGAGCCAGTGGGGAAGAAGGCAGGACCAAGAAGGCCTAAGGAGAATAGTCGAATTTCCCAGACCCAAGTCCAACTATCCCTGCTCTGCAGCCAGCCAGCTCAAGTCGGAGGAGCTCAGCCTACCTGAGGGGAAGGTGCGTGTGAAGCTAGACCACGATGGAGCCATTCTGGATGTGGATGAAGACGACATAGAGAAGGTTGGAAGGAGGCTGCTGGCAAAGGAGGACACAGACAGGGCAAGCCAATCCCCTGTGATGGAGATGGGATCTGCATCTTCCTTGTCTTTCTTCCCAGGCTAATGCTCCCTCATGTGACCGCCTAGAAGATCTAGCCTCACTGGTGTATCTCAACGAGTCTAGCGTCCTGCACACACTGCGCCAGCGCTATGGGGCTAGCCTGCTACACACCTATGCTGGCCCTAGCTTGCTTGTCCTCAGCCCCCGAGGTGCCCCTGCTGTGTATTCAGAGAAGGTGTGCCTTCCTATGGACCCACCCACCCGCACCCTACCTTTTCTGGTTTTGTTCTCTTCCAGTGTCCACTGGGTTCCGGCCCACTCTCATAGTTGACCTTGGGAAGAGGGTGGGGACAGAAGGCTATCCTGCCATCTTTAATAGAGCTGGCGGGTATCTGCATTTCCTTGCATGACCTTGCCTTCAAAATACCTGGGCGTCTGTGGTAGCACAGAAATGTACAAGTCCTAGAGGTGAGATGAGGTGGGCCCAGCTCTAAAAACCTCCCCTTTACTCTGTGCCTGTCCTGCTCAAGGTGATGCACATGTTCAAGGGGTGTCGGCGGGAGGACATGGCACCCCACATCTACGCCGTGGCCCAAACTGCATATAGGGCAATGCTGATGAGCCGCCAGGACCAGTCCATTGTTCTTCTGGGTAGTAGTGGCAGTGGCAAGACTACCAGCTTTCAGCATCTGGTGCAGTATCTGGCCACCATTGCTGGCACCAGCGGGAGCAAGGTGTTTTCTGGTAAGGCAGGGCAACAGGGAAAACAGATGGGTGGGACAGGGGCGTGGGGAAAGGAGAATGACTCTCCTCTATGCTGGCTCTTTTAGCCTTGGCTCCTAACCCCCTGAACTCACATATCCCAATCCCTGGGCAGTTATTGTCTGGAGCATCTGGGAGCTGCCCTGTTTTTTGTGGGTAAGCTGTCCCTGGTTTTTCTGATGCCCTCTGGGCCTGTGTTCTGTAGTGGAGAAGTGGCAGGCCCTGTACACCATCCTGGAAGCCTTTGGGAACAGCCCTACCATCATGAATGGCAGTGCCACCCGCTTCTCCCAGATTCTCTCCCTGGACTTTGACCAAGCTGGCCAGGTGGCCTCAGCATCCATTCAGGTAAGGGGCATTGCTCAGGCCAAGGGAGCAAAGACGGACCCCTGGTTTCATGCCCTAGGACTCAGGCTCCCCAGTGCCTCATTAACCTGGACTCCACTCTGATGAAATGGAGGCCATGACAGCATAGGCAGGGCTGGTCTGTGCTGACCTCATTCTGCCCTCCAGACCTCTTGCCCTTCTCCTCCACCCACACCCTACCGCTGGAATCCCTAGCCCTCTCTGCCGACTTTCCGAGACCTAGGGACTTAGGACTTCTCTCAGGCTAGTGCTACACACTTGGCAATAAAGAAAGGCCCAGGTGCACCAATCTTTTGCCTTGCTGAATAAAATTTCTTTTAAAAATTAATTTATTCACTTATTTTTGTATATGTGTGTATATGCACATATATCACACGCTATGGCCCATATAAGGAGGTCAGAGGGCAGCTTGCTGGGGTCAGTTGTTTCTTTCCATCATGTGGGTCCTAGGGATTAAATCCAGGTTGTTAGACTCGGTGGCAAGCATTTTTGTCTGCTAAGCCATCTTGCTATCCCCTAAGTGAAATTTTCTGCCATAAGCATCTATCGCCCAAGGAAGGCTGGTTCCTGGGTGCTGGCCATGATAGTGCCCACCCTACACCATTCCGGGAGTTGGGGGCCTTCTTCTTTTGCCTGCTCTGGATTCTACCTTTTCTGATCTTGGAGTGAAGTGGTAGGTGGTTGAGCGCCTGGGAATAGGATGCTCTGCTGTTTCTGTGGGCTTGGAGGACCAGGGCCTGGTTCCTCCTGCTGAGGTGTAGGAGGGGTGTGACCATTTTCCTCATCTACACTGTGCCTCAGACGATGCTCCTGGAGAAGCTGCGTGTGGCCCGACGCCCAGCCAGCGAGGCCACTTTCAACGTCTTCTACTACTTGCTGGCCTGTGGTGACAGCACGCTCAGGTGAGATGGGATGGTGTGCTCCATTGGGACTCTGGACTCCAGCCCACTGACGAGGATTTTGGGCCCTTTGGCCCACCGTGCCCTGTGTCCATTGCCAGCTGTGTGCTGGCTCTGAGCTGGGCCCTCAGGATGGTGAGATGATAGAGACTCAAGTCTTGCCATTTAGGACTTACTTGGCCCTAAATCTTGGGGTCATGCTGTATCCTCAGTGTTCAGTGATCTCTGGGTCTGGGGAAGAAGTTTACCTGGACGAAGGAGGCATGGCTCCCTGCAGTTTCACTATTGCTGTAATCTGAACTGGTTTGGAAGCCAAGCCTCCTCCCCTACCCTCCAGCTGGCCCTCAGCTCCCTGTTGGATGCCCCTACCATGTTCTTCCATATATGCCTTCAGACTGGCTCCTTGCTCAAGGCCAAGCAGGTGGCTCCAGTCACCCTCTTCGGCTCCTTTCACAGCAGAGGCACAGGCCGGCCTGGCTAGATGTGCCCTTCAGGCAGACTCCCAGCTCCTTCCCAGGGTTCTGACTACACCCTTTCTCCTAGGGAGGCTGGTGTCTGCTGAGGTATCCAGTCCAGTTAGGAAAGGGGGCAGATCTGGCTGGGTGACTGGGGTGATGGAGGCTGTGGTTAGTTGTCGCCCCTGAGAGGGACAAGGCGTTGGCCTGGGGACCAAGCCTCGTGCTGATGCCTCATTTGTACCCCTAGGACAGAGCTTCACCTGAACCACTTGGCCGAGAACAATGTGTTTGGAATTGTGCCACTGGCCAAGGTGAGGGCTGGGCTGTGGGGACCGAGTCAGTGGCTCTGGGACTAGAAGCCTCCATTGGCAGGTGGTTCCCCATGATGGTTCCAGCATGGCCCTGCATTCCCAGAGGGCCCAGCGGTATGGGGAATGCTGGAAGGGAAGCATCAGAGGTTCAGAGGCAGCATCCCTGTCTACCCTCAGCCCGAGGAGAAGCAGAAAGCTGCTCAGCAGTTCAGTAAGCTACAGGCGGCCATGAAGGTGCTGGCCATCTCCCCCGAGGAACAGAAGGCCTGTTGGCTCATCCTGGCTTCCATCTACCACCTGGGGGCTGCTGGAGCTACCAAAGGTAACGGACAGCCTGTCCTGTCATCCAGAATGCCTTGGAGGTTCCCGCCCATGTGTGTGGAGCTACCAAAGGTAACGGACAGCCTGTCCTGTTATCCAGAATGCCTTGGAGGTTCCCGCCCATGTGTGTGGTTCGTTTTTGTCCCGCACACTTAGCTGTTACCAGACAACCTTCTGCCCCATGCAAACTTGGGCTTGTACCCTGTCTCAGTTCTCCACATCTCTGCTCATGATTGCCTGAGCTTGGCCTTAGCTGTCAAGACAGACCACAGTGAGCAGCGGGTGGGCGGCTAGGGTGTGGGGTTGAGGGATGGAGGGTCCTGCCTCAGAGCAGTGCCTGGAGTGACTGTCCTTCTCATTCCCTCCCTGATAGAGCCCCTTGAGGAGCAAGCCGGTAACTGACTTTGGTGTACCTCGGGGTGTAGGGACCTGCTTGACCGTCTTGGTGCTTCCCTGGGCTTCTGGGCACTGGGCTCATTCTCATGGGGGGACTGGTCTAAAGAGAAGCCCTGTGTTGAGGGTAGAAGAAGAGCCTACTAGCTATGGAACTGAGCCCCCAGAATATCAGCTTTCCCTTCGCATTTTACATCTGGAACCTGGGGCTTCCTGAGACCAGTTTCCCCATCTTCCAATTCACTGGTTTGGTGGTTGCTGCTCTTTCTCCTGCATGTCAAGGTGGAGGTCACTAGGGGGCAGCAGGCACCCGGTGATGGATGGACTTTAGCTTTTGCACTCCATGCTTGTGGATGGCTGGGTACAATCTGACTTGGAAGAACCGTTCTCTTCCTCGGATATGGTGCTGAAGGGCCACAATGGTAGCGGCTCTTCACCCCCCTTTCCTCCAGCTGTGGGAAGGGGTGCTGGCTCTGGATAACACTTCTGGCTTTTGCTGTCTTCTTGGAGATGTAAGAAAGAGAGGGCTGCTTAGCAGGCGTTGGGAAGCATTGGTGGCTGTGGGTGCATGCAGGAACAAGTGTCGGGGTGTCTGGTCTTTAAGATACCGGTAGATGACACCTCATCGAGAAGCACCAACTTTGGGTTAAGTTTTCAGGGCAAGAGAGAGCAAAGGCGTGTGATTGTGTCTTGAGAGAGGTTCTCGTGTTCTGAGGAATCAGACCCGGGTTTTCTCTGATGCTTCTCAGTTGTGACTGCAGGTGGAATATGCTGAGTGTTGACTAGCGTCCTTCTCACCTAAGTTTCCAGTGTTTTCCGGGGTGTGTGTGCACAAGTGTGCATGCATATGGTGTGTGTGTGTCCACATATACTGTTGGACATCTTTTGTGTGTCTCTTTCTCTGTCAATGTGATGACATCCACAAACACATTCCTCTGTCTGAGACTATGTACTTTTGTATCTCAGGGCCAAATGTGATTGTGCTTTCTTGCCTGCTCATCTTCATAAACCCCTACCTCCCCCAGTCCCTTCCCGAGGGCCTGGCAGGCTCAGTTGATGACTGTTTGCTAACACACTGTTTTTCTTTGCATGCTGCATGCTGGTCCTTTGCCTTACAGAAGCTGCTGAAGGTAAAAACCTTTTTTCTTGTTAGCTTTCCCTAATTGCTGTGATTAGGCACATGTTGGCTCAGGCGCATATGTGTGTGGGCTGTTCCCTTTTCCCTGCGGCTCAGTTGCCTCCCCACTGTTGAGCCATTAAGGTGTCTATGGTCTCCCTTAGGGTAAGGGGGTGTGTGTCTTAATGTATCTGGGGAAGGGACAGGTGCTGTTGTTCTTTCTTGCTAAACCCCTGCAGGCACACATGGCTCTAGTGCTCCTGCTGGGTGGGTCTCCTCTTTCTCCAACCCTGTCCTTACCTAACTTACCCTGGATTAAATTGCAACTGTTTGTGCGCCCTCTAGTGGCAGCCTGTGGAATCAGTGCCTCTTTTAGGACCTCTCTTCTTTCCTCCCCTAAGGGACTCTGAAAGAACTGGCAGCTGCTGGCTGTTCTGTTCTCATGTCAAGCTCAAGTAGCGTTATCAGGACGATGCCAGCTCCCCCATCCTATGGGGTGAGGCTGCCAAAAGTCACAGTGGTTTTTGGTTGTCCTAAGGAGTACCTAAGATGCTAGATCTCTTCTCCCCATTGCTCCACAGCTGGACGCAAGCAGTTTGCCCGCCATGAGTGGGCCCAGAAAGCTGCATACTTGCTGGGCTGCAACCTGGAAGAGTTGTCCTCGGCTATTTTTAAGCACCAGCTTAAAGGTGGTACCCTGCAACGTTCCACCTCCTTCCGTCAGGGCCCCGAGGAGAGCGGCCTGGGAGAGGGCCCAGGTACCTGGGGCCCCTTGACTAATGAGTAGGACTGGAAGGCCTTGTCTGGGACTTGTTGCCCTCCTGGAGGTGGGAGGGACTACAGGAGTGGATAGATGCTTCCAGTGGGAGAGCCCCAGGTCAGCTACCTCTGTGGGCAGAGAGTATCCCTGGGCAGGTGGGTGGACCCAAGGCCTGAAGCTATGGCTGCTTCTCTTGCCCCACAGGCCCCAAACTGAGTGCCATGGAGTGCTTAGAGGGCATGGCATCTGGCCTCTACAGTGAGCTCTTCACACTCCTCATCTCCCTGGTAAACAGGTAAGTCGAGCGGAACCCACTCCCTGCTTTAATAAAAGTGGGGTTGATGTTTGGTATGGTGGCTTAGGCAGCGCTGTCTTCCACCACAGAGGTGAGGGAACCCTGGGTGGGGAAAGGGGTTGGCCACATGGCAGGGGCAGGGAATTGGGGCCCACTGTGTGGGGATGCCCCGTCCAGCTCTGACTAACACTCTCCCTGCTAAGGGCTCTCAAGTCCAGCCAGCACTCGCTCTGTTCCATGATGATTGTGGATACGCCAGGCTTCCAGAACCCTGAGAGGGGCGGGTCAGCCCGTGGAGCCTCCTTCGAGGAGCTGTGCCACAACTACGCCCAGGACAGGCTGCAGAGGCTATTCCATGAGCGCACCTTCCTTCAGGAGTTGGAAAGATACAAGGAGGTAGGTGGCTGCCATCAGGGCCCTGCCTAAACCCTCTGCTGGCTCACCTTCTGGCCAAGGCATCCTGGGCTGGGCATCTGAACACTAATTCCCAGCTCTCTAGACTCCCTTATTTCTGCCCTCCCTGTTTTCTGGAGTAAGAATTTTGTAGACAGTCTGTGCTCCAGGAAGGTGAAGGCATATTCAAAGTCCCTTGGAGGTCTCATTTTCCTCTTTATTCAGTCTGTGAATTGCCACAGTGCAGTTTCTGCCTCAAGGTGGGCCTGGATACTTCTTCTCCCAGATCCGTGTCCAGTTCTCTTGGACTCTAAGGCTTAGATGGTGGCTAGCTATTGAGCCCCTCCCTAAGAGGTCTCTGGGATGGGCTGAGTTCTGGGATTTCTTCCTGTGGAGGAGGGTATTTGTCTTGAATAAAAGAAGCCCCCAGAAGAAGGATGTAACTGTCTTCATGAGTTCTAAGGGTGATTGTGTGAAATGGAGAGAAGGCTTATTCTGCATTGCCAAATCAGCTGCTGTGAATAGCATCAGCATGTGACTGCAGAAGAGACTATGAGAATTTTAGCTGTCAAAAAATACTGAGCACTACCTTGGGAGGCAGTGAGTAGTTTGTCCTTTGGGATAGTTTAGGGGGCTCCTGCATGGAGATGAGGCATTGGATTTGCCCTAGAGGCCCTGCCCAGCCTGCTCCTGTGGCCGTATACCCTTTGTAGCCCCTTGAGTATTATTATTGCACCTTCCTTTCTAGGAGAACATCGAACTGGCATTTGATGACTTGGAGCCAGCCGCAGATGACTCGGTGGCTGTTGTGGACCAAACTTCCCACCAGTCCCTGGTAGGAATGCCAGGGAAGCCTGGGCTAGCCTCGACTCTTTCCCACTCATCTGGCAACTGAGCTGCTTGCTGGAGTTGCCGCTGTGGGCTGAGAAAGGGTCACACACACATATCATGCACTGCGCAACTACAGGGCTCTACCCGTGGGCACTCAGACTGTCTGGGAAGGTGGCACACTCTCCTGCCTAGTGAGTGGGGAACCATAATCCAGAGTTCCAGCCAAGCAAGAAAATGTCCTTCCTCTCTTGCGACCTGAGGCTCAGACCCTGTCCTGAGCCTGACTGAGCCATGTATTTGCCCAAGCCCTGATGTCTGCTGCTGTGGATGTGGGGTGAGAATCCAAATCCAGAGGATATAATCATTGCCTCCCATAGTCCACCAGGGCCCGGGAGAGGAGGCAGCAGCACCCTCAAACAGGGAAACATTGTCAAATTTAAAATGTCCCAAGACAGGCTGACAAGGATGTCAGCTCTCACTCCTCACCCCTGGGAACAAGCTGTCACCTTTTATACTGGTATCTTGGACATCTTTTGCCTGAGACACTGCCTGGCCCAGTGAGCACTTGATGTTTGGTGATTGTCTTCAGTTTGGGGATTTGCGGCCTGTGCTTCTTGGGAAAGACACTTATGCTGGATAGCAGAGCTCAGGTTGGGCTGAGGCTCCCTCTAGGTGGTCCTTGTTGCCTTGCAGTGAGGTCCTGCTGGATGGGCTAGCACAAGATGGGCACAAATGCTTAAAGTGCCAAGAGGCTCTCCAGGGAAGATGCATTTCCTGTCCCTGTCACCAAGCTCCTGGGGTGGTCTCCCTGCAGAGCCTTTGCCATCTTCAGACAGAAGGAAGTTGTCCTTGTGTCTCATGAGCACCAGGGGGCAGACATGTGTTAGGCTGCGAATCAGTCATCCTTGCTCACTTGCTTGCTCTTAGGTTTCTGCTAAAAAGCCTTAGGAGGGAGGCTCTCCAGTGCCACATAACATGTCACTCCTTCCAGCCATTCATCTCTAGATATTAGAATACTGTCACCACCCACTGGCCCTTGGCCTTCTGGGAGTCATGCCGACTCCTATGGGGAGAAGATATAGGCAGTAGATCAAAGAGAGGGAAAAGAGCACTTCTCTTATTTTTCTTGTCTGCCAGGCCAGAGCCAAGTAAGCATGGGGTGTGGGCAGTTCTTCTTGCCTAAAGAAGATAAGGGAGATACACACACACACACAGATACACACACACACACACACACAGATACACACACACAGATACACACACACAGACACACACACACAGATACACACAGAGACACAGAGAGAGAGAGACACACACACATAGATACACACACACAGATACACACAGAGACACAGAGAGAGAGAGAGACATACACACATAGATACACACACACAGATACACACACACACACAGATACACACACAGATACACACACACACAGAGATACACACACACACACAGATACACACACACACACAGAGACACACACACACAGATACACACAGAGATACAGAGAGTGAGAGACACACACACACAGAGATACACACATACAGATACACA
Organism: Ondatra zibethicus; assembly: GCA_004026605.1. Classification (NCBI taxonomy): domain Eukaryota; kingdom Metazoa; phylum Chordata; class Mammalia; order Rodentia; family Cricetidae; genus Ondatra; species Ondatra zibethicus. The sequence goes on along the minus strand of PVIU01002152.1, from coordinate 134,246 downwards.
CACAGACACACACCCACATACACACACAGGCACCTTCAGGCGAGATGTGGCCACAAGGCTAGTTTACTAGGTCTTTATGGGGTATTAGGATGCAGAATTCCACCTTCTCTTGAAAAACCAAAGGCTCAGAGGCGTGGAGGTAGCTCACTGGGTAAAGTTCTTGATGTGTAAGCATGAGTATTGGAATTCACCCAGGAGATCCCTAGAGCAAGCTGGCTAGCCAGACAGGCCAAACTGAAGTTCAAACAAGAGACCCTGTCTCAATTGAGGAAGACACCCATCATGTGCATACATGTGCTCACACACGAGAGACAGAGAGACACACAGAGAGAATATTCACTAACACTCACTAGTTGTGTGTCTCCGGGACGGCAGTCTCCCTTCAGATGGCGACACACCTCGCTTTCCCCCACTCTGCTTCTGTTGTCCACAAACTCCATGAAGAGTCACCTGCCTGGGGCTTTGGTCCTTGGGTTTATAGCCAGCAGCAGTCTGGGCACCAATGCTAGCTCCACAGCCATTGTTTATTAAGCCTTCTTTGAGCTGGGCAGTCGTGGCGCACGCCGTTAATCCCAGCACTCTGGCAGAGGCAGGTGGATCTCTGTGAGTTCAAGACCAGTCTGCTCCACATAGTCAGACCCTATTTCAAACTAAACAGAGAAAGCCTCCTTTGAGATTGTGCTGTACATAGACTTTGTCCTGCTGAAGCTGCTGGGAAGTGAGGGCAGTATGGGGCTGGCCTCGCTCCTGTGACTTTTTAAGGGGTAACGATTGAGGGGAATCTCTAAATATGAGTGCAGATCAGAAGAAACTTAAGTTTTGGGGACCTTTGGACCCCAAGTCCCAGCAATCTTCTTTTGTAGTGAGTTCTTAAGAGTTCTTTCTCAGCTGGTTTCTATGCCCATCTATTCCACAAGGGGTCAGTAGTGAGCAGCCAGCGCCACACTGTTCAAGCAAATGTGACTATAGCTATCCATGGTGTTTTGTTGGGAGAGAGCGTTTCCTTTGCACAACCCCACATGGCTAAGCTAGATATTTACTCTTGTCTGTAGGTCCGCTCACTGGCTCATGCTGATGAGGCAAGGGGACTACTATGGCTACTGGAAGAGGAGGCACTGGTGCCGGGTGCCACCGAGGATGCTCTCCTCGACCGTCTTTTCTCCTATTATGGCCCCCAGGAAGGTGACAAAAAAGGTAGGTGATGCCTAGAGGACAGCCTTTCTGCTTTGGAAGAGCCAGGAGGCTCTCTGTAGCCGTATGTCTGTGCCCTGAGGATCTGAACTTTGCTTCATGTACCCTCAGGCCAGAGTCCTCTACTGCGCAGCAGCAAACCACGGCACTTTCTCCTGGGTCACAGCCACGGTACCAACTGGGTGGAGTACAATGCGACTGGCTGGCTGAACTATACCAAACAGAACCCAGCTACCCAGAATGCACCCCGGCTCCTGCAGGATTCCCAGAAGTAAGACCATCTCATATCCTGTCCCCACAACTGTCTGGGCTCCCTTCTTCTGGCAATGTGTCGAAGACAACAGTCAAGGCCACGTGGCCTTGAAGACACAGGAATCACCTGCAGAGATAGGGGTGGGAGACACACACTTAGAGGGGCCTGTAGTTTTCAATTTGAACAGCTCCCTCCTCATTCTCTTCAGAGAAAGCAGAAACGCCACAGTAGGCAAATTTGGTAGCACACACCTATAAACTTGGCACTCAGAAACTAGAAGCAGGGGAGTCAGAAGTTCAAGGTCGTCCTTGGCTACATTTTAAAAAGATTTTGTTTTTTTAGTTTTATATATATGAGGGGGAGGAGATAGGCATTTGAGTGCAGGTGCTTGCGGAGGCAGAAAAGGGCACCAGATCCCCCCAGAGCTGGAGTTACAGACAGTTGTGAGCCTTCTAACATAGGAGCTGGGAACTGAGCTTGGGTCCTCTGCAAGAGCAGTCAGCACTCTGAACGACCGAGCTCTCTCTTCAGACCCCTCAACAAAATTTAGAAAGCCACAAATAATTTCAAACCCCAGAAATCACATAAGCCCTGCCACCCATTCCTTTATGTCAGAGGTTAGGAGCTACTCCCTCTGTAGACAGGGACTTGTAGGTTGCTAGGCGGTTAGCCGTGAAGAGAGCAGACACCCTGCCCTGTGGAGTTTACGTTCTAGTGGGAGAGGTAATGAACAAGAGATGAAACACATAGACTAATTATATATATTATATGCGCTGAACTGAATATTGGAATCCCTCCTGCCCTCACTGGTGAGGAAGAGGAGTGCCTTGCCGCCACCGCCCAATCCCTGCCTGCATGGCCTCTGTCTATCTTGGGTTTTCTCTTCTTCTGGTTTTGTTGTAGGTTTAGGACATACTGCCCCAGCAAAGATGGCCCAGACACCTGGCCACAGCCATATTGTGGATGGGGGGTTGGGAGCTGCAGTTTCTATTGCCCAGTGTTGTAACTCCTTTTCTGGTCTTGCCTCCCCCTGCAGAAAGATGATCAGCAACTTGTTTCTAGGCCGGGCAGGCAGTGCCACGGTGCTCTCAGGCTCCATTGCGGGCCTGGAGGGTGGCTCCCAGCTGGCCTTGCGCCGGGCGACTAGCATGAGGAAAACCTTTACCACTGGCATGGCAGCTGTCAAGAAGAAGTCACTGTGCATACAGATTAAGCTGCAAGTGGTGAGTGTCCAACAAGGTCCCGGGTCTCATTCTGCTGGCAGGTGGGCACGGCACACTCATGGCGTCCGTGCCCACCCAGATCCACCCACGCTGATCCCTGCTGGTGGGGATTGCCTTTCTAGTGCAGCTACTAAGACTGGCCAGCCGTGCCTGAGGAGGGCAGAGCTGTCCAGGCTTAGCAATGTCCTAGCAGGTGGCAGACCGACCACTACCCTGTGAGGAGCAGAGATGCTAGCTTTCTGGACACTAGACATGGGGACACTGAAGGTGGTCCTTTCCCTTTGGCAGGATGCCCTCATTGACACCATCAAGAGGTCCAAGATGCACTTCGTACACTGCTTCCTGCCTGTGGCTGAGGGCTGGCCCGGGGAACCCCGAGCTGCCTCTTCCCGCCGAGTTAGCAGCAGCAGTGAGCTGGACCTGCCCCCAGGAGACCCCTGTGAGGCTGGGCTGCTGCAACTGGATGTGTCCCTACTTCGTGCCCAACTTCGGGGATCCCGCCTGCTTGATGCAATGCGCATGTACCGCCAAGGTGAGGCACCTTCCCCCTCCACCAGGCTCTGGTGCTCTTTCCTGAGCTGGCAGATGCCACCCTGCTGCTGTCCTCTCTAGGGACTGGCTTGAAATCTTTCTCCTCACTAGTCCCAGCCCAACTTGTTGCTTTTAGTCCTGTCTACTTTGGGACTTCTCTCTTCCTCCTTTCCCTTTCTCATTCAAGTCCTACTCCTGCGTGTTTGTGTGCGCATGTGCATAGACACACAGACTGACACACACACTCCATCCCAAACGCCCTACCATTTGTTCCCATAGCTCTTCTTGCCCATCATCCCTAGTGTGGGCGGGTCAGCTCTGCCCGTAGCCGCAGACAGAAGGACTCAGTGCCCTTTCAGCGCCGTCTACCCAAGGGGAAAACAGGTGCTAAATCTCTTAGAAGTACTTAAAATTCCCAAGAAAGGTCAGCTGGATCCTTTTAATCCTCCTGGAGGGGACAAGGATGACAGTAGTGGTAGTTGTCACCCATGCAGTATTTATGGCTCGCCAGGTGCTACTCCCAGCTTTTCTACTCACTAATTCACAGCAGCCTCACGAGGTGGCAACTATTATCAACCCTAAATAAGGAGGTGAGGTTCGTGGAGGTGAAGGAGCATGCCCAGGGTCCCTCAGCAGCAGAGCTAGATGCCAGCCAGGCAGGCTCTCTCGAGCTGAAGTAAGGAAGTGCCAGGTTCCTGTTCTCTTTTTTCCTCCCCCTCAGCAAGAAGTGCAGGCCGGGTCCTACCTACCTGCAGACGGGTCCCCTTGAGGTATCCCCATGGATACCCTCACTTTTCCTCAGCAGCGAAAGCCAGGAAGCAGGCTCCCTACCCAGTCCTAAATAAATCATCGATCTGTCCCCACGTCTTGATATGGAGTTGGTGTTTATTATTTCAAAACCAGATTGTTACCACTCTGAACCAAAATCAATGTGCTTTACTCAAACAAGCAGATCGATGAGGCCAACGGCAGCAGCTTCCCCCTCTCCCGGCCCCCAGCCACCATCGATAGCGCTGATGATTAATTAAGATGCCAGGCGTCCAGACTGCTATCCTGGCCCATCAATTTAATTGCAATTCAGATACAATCAATAGCTCACTTTGTCTTGGCCCCTCAGCAGCCCCCGCCTCCTGTTTCAATTATCAGGCACATACATCAGCCTCATCTCCCAGTTGGAGAGTTTCCCAGAGCTGGCTGGCCAAAGCAAGCCCTCAGCTGGCTGTCAGTGGCCTAGGTGTGAACTCCACTTCTGCCTCTGACCGCAACCCAATGGCTCCAATCTCAGGCCTCCGTTTCCTTGGCTGGAAGCTGAAGCAGATGTATTTGAGATCCCTTTCTGTCTGGAAATGCTGTAATCTGGAGGATGGACCTTTTGGCCCTCTACTGTGGACCCTGATGAGATCGGTACCATTGGGGTCACTTCCTGCTACTACTATTCTGACCTTGTTCCAAGCCAGAAGCCATCTCGCCCTCCCCTTGACATCAAGTCCAGACACATTTTAGGAAAGGAGAATTTTCAGGGTTCTTGGTCATTTAGCCTTAAGGTCAAAGTAGGGCAAGGAGGGAGTCCTTTCTGTGACCCTGCTTCGGAAGACAGGAGACAGGGAAATCTTATTTCTCTGAGTATTTGCCAAGTGAGCCAAGCTGTACTTACTATATATTTCCTGACTTGGTCTGCATGAATGCCATGTGGAATAAGGTCCAGGGTCCCTGTTTAAAGGTGAAGTGGGCCTGGAGTGTGTTTTAGCTCATGATAGGGATGGGAGCCCCCACTCAGTAAGGTCTCCAAATGAAGATCAGGGAGGACAGCTGATATGGGGACAGCTGGGAGGTCTGGGTGACTTCTGTTTCTGCTTTCTACCATCCCAAGTCATGTCTGTGTGATAATGCAGAGACTGAAACCTTGAAGACTCAATAAGGAAAAACAATAGAATGTCAGGTGATAGTTGAAGAAAAATGTGGGGGCTGGCCTGGAATCCAGACCCAGACCCAGCTCTTTACAGCTATGTGACCTTGGCCATGCCACTTCTAAGCCATATTCTATCTATCTATCTATCTATAAATTTTTTTTGTGATGTGGAGAATGGAACCTGAGGCCACACCCACACTCCATCCTGAGCTAAAGCCCTCATATCCTATTGTAGAAGAGCTCTGATAGCCTGTCCTTTCTGGGCCTCCCTGTCCTACCCCTCCACCCCCACCCAATCAAGCTAGGTGTTGATGGATCTGGCTCTGGCTCTCTCTCCAGGTTACCCAGACCACATGGTGTTTTCTGAGTTCCGCCGTCGCTTTGATGTCCTTGCTCCACACCTGACCAAGAAGCATGGGCGCAACTACATAGTGGTGGATGAGAAGCGGGTAGGTTTTGGGCTCCAGGATCTCTGCAGACCCCTCACTCACTCAGAGCCCTCTGCCTATCTTTCCTAGACTTCGCAGGCTGGCTCTTGCTCAAGGTCACAGAGTTCCAGCCAACCAGGGCTAGGGCAGAGACACAACACGGTGGCAGTGTGACAATGGCTGCCACATGAGGTCTTGAGCTGCAGGGAATGGGGAGGAACCACTCTTACTGGAGGTCAGAGATTTGGGTGTCTGTGCTTCTAGGAAGCCAGACAGTCACACTGAGTAAACATGGCAGAGCCTTCCAAGTAGATGACTAGGATTTATGTTTTGGGTATCCTGCTGATGACATCTGGGTCCTTCAGCCTCAGCTTCCATGGCTGGATCTGGTTCCTGAAGTAGGACGCTCTCTAGGGCTGGGCAAGATCCTTCCTAGGAGGAGGCTGAGATGGCAAGTCTACTTTGGTGCCGGAGCATATGTCTGTGGGCCTCTTACAATCAAGAATGATGAACTCATGACTTTAGAAGTGTCTTTATCACTTTACACTGCCACCTCAACCCCCAGGCAGCCAAAGGCTCCTTGAGCAGAGGAGACCCCTCAGCTGTGCACTGGCTCAGGCTTGACTCTGAGAGCACCTCAGTCCTTAGGAGGCTTCCCTGAAGGGAGGGCCCTCTGTAGCCTGGGGAAGGAAAGCCCATAACATTGCCTAGTCTGCCCCTGCTTCTTCTACCCCTTGCCTCTGACTCACAGACAAACATTCATGGAAGCCGCAAAGATTTCTGTGGTCTCAGGCCTGTTAGCATTCCCACCTTCCCACTCCTCCTTGGCCTTGACTTCCATCCCAGCTTCCCTCTCATGGTGACAGGCTGTACTTGTCTCCCTGTAAATGCTGTCCTTCCCAGACTGTCATTTCTGCGTGAATCTCTCTGATCACAACATCCTACCTGTAGTGGCCCCTGCTCAGGGAGTTTGCTGTTGGACTCAGCGAGACCTTGCAAGTCAAGACCCAATCTGTTCTCTGTTCCATCATTTACTTCATAGCCTTGACACCATGGCCCAACCTACTCAGCACTTAGCCTTCATCCCTCCATTCTCCTGAACCTCCCACAGCTCTATCTTACCCCTACCCTGAAGGGCCAGCCCTTGGGTGGCTGCGCTGTTCATATTAGACTCCCAAGGGCTATGGAAAGAAGCTGTACAACTCTAGACTTAAATTCCTACAGGTTTGTGGTCTTCAACCTTAGGTGGGCCCTTGGCATGGCCTAGTAAGTCTTCTGCGTGTCCTTCCTTGTATGGCCACATTACCAAGCTCCTGGCCTGCTATCCCATTCACCACCTTTCTCCTCCGGTCTCCTACCCTACCCTACCTTACCCTCCCCTCCCCTCCCCTGCCTTCCCAAGTCATCTTCCCAGCAGCTGACCTTGACTCTGAACTACTAAAACCAAGGGTCTAGCTTCTTCTACCATCTTCATCTTCCTCCTTCTTCCCATCCCCCATCCTGCCATTTTTGGGCAGTTCCTTCCTTCATGGCTTAGAATCCATTCCTTCTTGCCTCTTTTCTCTGTTAGAATGGTTCCATAGAGAGTAGCTTCCACCTGAAAGAGGCTCTTTGTCCAGTCCGTGCTCTCTAGCCTGAGACTGTCCATATCTGCCTGCCCCAAGCTCCTGCTCTGTTGCCTTATGTTCTTCCACCCCAGCATCCTGTTCTCCACCCTGGTACCCTGGGGCTGGTCTCCCTATTACCTCTGTGTTGCCAGAGCCACTGGGTATTTTTCTATCCTCTGTTCCTTGAATTTTTTTTTAAATATTTATTTATTATGTATACAATATTCTGTCTGTGTGTATGTCTGCAGGCCAGAAGAGGGCACCAGACCTCATTACAGATGATTGTGAGCCACCATGTGGTTGCTGGGAATTGAACTCATGACCTCTGGAACTGCACCCAGTGCCCTTAACCTCTGAGCCATCTCTCCAGCCCTGTTCCTTGAACTTTTTAAAAAATGATTTATTTATTTTTATGTGTTCGTTTTGCCTGCATGTATGCATGTGCACAATTTGCATGCCAGATGTCCATTGAGGACAGAAGAAGGCATAAGATCCCCTGGAACTAGAGTTATAGACATTTGTGAGCTGCCATGTAGGTGCTGGGAATGGAACCCAGGTCCTCTGGAAGAGCAGCCAGTGCTCTTAACCACTGAGCCATCTCTTCAGTCGCATTTTTTTTAAGTCAGGGTCTCACTATATAGTCCTAAGTCTCCTGGAATTCACTCTGTAGACCAGGTTAGCCTAGAACTCACAGAGATCCATCTGCCTCTACCTCCCAAGTGCTGGGAGTAAAGGTGTGTGCCACCTGCCTGGCTGTTCCTTGAGTTCTTGACATGCGACTTTACCGATATTTTGAAGTGTTTCCTGCTTGCCTTATCTGCCACCATGCTATTCCTCTCCACTCCCTGCTTCAGTAAAGATCTCATTCCTCAATGCTCTATCTGTGACTCTATTTTTCTATTCTCTCTCTTCCTGGACAACTTCATTCACACCCATCCCTTCAATTACCACACAAACACTGATTGACCCAGATCAGTGCCTCAGCTAGACCTTCCTCCTGCACTCCAAGTGCAGGCTTCTCTCACTGCCTTCTGGATTTCCCTGTGTGCTCTTACCCCAAACTGAGCTCATGCAGTCCGTTCATTCTCTTGCCCTCAAGCCTGTTCTTCCTCACATATTCCCTGCTTTCGTGACTGACCTTTTCAGATGTGTCTCTGGCCCTTCCTGAAAGGACTGTGCAGAGTTCCCAGGCACACCAGGCTCCCCACACCTTGGTTGCACTCTAATCCCCACCCCCTCACTCTTGCAACATGTACTATCCTCTTGTGATCCCAGGCCTTTGCTCATGTTGGAGGCATAACTGGTAGATAAATTCTCAGGCCAGGCAGTACTCCTCTGGGGTCCCCACCCCCGACTGACTCCCATGCCTTTTTTATGTACTACATCTGTCTTGCCCCCCACTTATCTTACTCTCCAACAACACCATCTGTTCCTCTTCTGGTCACCTCTGGTCCCCAGAGTGGACATAGTGGCTGGCACCATGGAAACCTACCTGAGGGGCTTGTGGAAGAAATGATGGGGTTTCTAGGAGGGACCCAGGGAGGGCCCAGGAAGTGGAGGTGGGGAGAGCCTATGCGCACCTGATGGCAGCCTCTCTCTCCTCAGGCTGTGGAGGAGCTGCTAGAGTCCCTGGATCTGGAGAAGAGCAGCTGCTGCATGGGCCTGAGTCGGGTAAGTTGCCCACAGGTGGGCAGCCAGGTGTTCATTTCCTGGTGGCCCTAGTCAGATGGCTGGCTTTCCCTCCCCGTTCTCAGACAGAAGCTAGGGTGTAGATATTCTAGTTTCAGCAAACTTTATTTTCTTGCTAGGATAGCTGACTGGTTCAGGACTCTGAAACCTCTGTGGTGTCTGAAGGGAGTGGGCTGAAACAAGGCCTTGAGCTTGATGCAGCAGGAAGTGGGGAAACAGAAGGGCTGGGCTTGGAGGGAGGGAGGGGCTGAGGAAAGCCAGGGGTAGTAGGAAGAGTACTCCAGAGTGCTACCAAGATGCAGAAGAGCAAGTAAAGACTGGTGAGCTGAGCCACCACTACCTGCCCACAGGTCAAATTCCTCATCTAAATGGAATGTGTAGCATAAAAGGCAGGCATACTTGGCCCTGGGTCCATATCAAAGGGTCTAGGAACAGTCTTCCTATAGGCAGGGAGCCTTGCCCACCTCTTCCCTAGCTAAAAAGCTTGGATAGGCTGTGTTCAAAAGTGCGCTGGGAATTGGCATGGAGGAAGGGCAGCGGGCAGCCAGAGAAAGAGTTACGGATGTGTTCCTCTGTCGGCAGAGAAGACAGGGACCCCGGTCACAAAGCCTCTTGCACAGTGTGAGGTGAAGGGAGAGGCATACATTTTTACTTGTCCCTTAGTCTGCAGGTTGAGAAAGGTCCTGATTTTTCCTGACCCTCGCTCACTGTGTCTTACCTCAATCTCTCATGTCCCTTGGCTTTCTCTTTTTCCCTTGGGTCTTCAAAGTCCCTTCTACCCTTTTTTGGTTTCTGGTCCTGTTTTTCCTTTCTCTCCTTATTCAGTGTTTGTTCCCACCCCTTTGGTGTCATTTTTCTGCTCTGGTTTTTGTCTATGACATCTGGCTCCCCTCCTTTCTCTTTGGTCACCCTCCAGGCGCGCGCGCGCGCGCGCGCGCACACACACACACACACACACACACACACACACACACACACTCTCTCTCTCTCTCTCTCTCCCCTTTTCTGAGACTCAGAGGCAGCCAGCTGGGCTGCCTGCAGCCAAAACCATTCCTTTAGCTGCTCAGTGGCTAGTTCACACCCAGGCCTTTCTGTGAGCTCCTACCCCTCTAGCAGGCTGGACCGCTGCTGGCTGGTACTGGGAGTGGCACTCTAAGCCAGTTCCCAGGTTCCCAGACACATCTCAGGCAGGAACAGGTTGGTCTTCCTCTGGCCACATCTTAGTCCCTCAGCTGTCCTGATTCCTCCCAGGTGCCGAGCTGAGGCAGGTGAGCCGTGGCGCCTCCTGGTACTCGGGAAAGGAGGCGAGGTTGGATGTTTGCTCTGCAGGCTGCACTTAGCACTGGCTGGTGAGCTGCACTTAAGCACTGGCTGGTGAGCAAGGACTGGGTGTTCATAATGCTTCAGTGGAGGCCCCTGGGCCCTAAAAGATCAGGTGAAGACCCTGGGGTCTGAGAGCCTCCTGACGCTGTAAAGTTTGCATTAGTGGGAACTTGAGAAGGAGATGACCATAATCTTTCATCTCTACTCAAAAAGATCCTAAATTTTTTTTCTGTATGTGTGTAAATGTGTGTTCACACATATGTACTTGTAGTGAACTCTGTCGAATAGAGGCCAGGGATTGAATCTAGTGTCTTCCTGCATTGTTCTCTGCCTTATTTATTATTATTATTTTTGTTACATTTATGTATTTAGAGAGGGGGCGGGGGTGGGGTACTATGAGCACCCTTGTGTCAGAGGACAACTTGCAGAAGTTTGTTACTCCCTTCTACCACGTGGGTGTTGGGATCAAGCTCGGGTCCTCAGGTTTAGTGGCAAGTGACCCAACTCACTGAGCCACCTCATCAGACCCCTCCACCTTATTTTTGAGACAGGGTCTCTTACTGAGTTGGGAACTCACTGACTGACTAGACTAGCTAACATACAAGCTGCAGAACCTCCTCTCTCTGCCCCTACCAGTCCCCAGTACTAGGATTACAGACAACTGTGACCACACCTGGTTTTTATGTGGTTGCTGGGGATCTGAACTCAGGTCCTTTTGCCTGTGTAACAATCATTTAGCAGGGTGAGCCATCTCGTAAGCTCCCCTCAAAAGGACTCAATTCTACATATATTCAAGAGGTTTGAGGCTTGTATCTGTATCCTTTAGACCATTCGTGTGTGTGTGTGTGTGTGTGTGTGTGTGGTTTTTTGAGACAGGGTCTTGTTATGTAGCTCCGGCTGTCTTGGACCTCACTGTGTAGCCCAGGCTGGCCTTGAACTCAGAGATCCACCTGCCTCTGCCTATGAGTGCTGGATTAAAGGCGTGCTCCACCTCCCGGCCCAGGTCATTCTCTCTCATGTGTTTCCGAGCCGTTCTGTCTCTCTGTGCCAGTATTCCCCTGCTTCCCTGTTGCTAACCAAGCATATTTGCTTGACCTAGGAACAAACTGGTTGTCCCTTAGGGTCTCACACGTATATTACTGGAAGCTGGGGCGTGAGTCAGGCTTCAGATACATGGAAAACCCCACTTTGCCAGTTTGTAGGATTTGGGGCAGTATCACAAGGACTAGTCTCAGAGGATGAGGCTTCTGTGACATGACCAGATGCAGCGTTCTCATCGGGTTTGGGCTCTCTCCCTACTTCTTCCTTGAAGGAGACTCTGGGATCCTTCCCCTATCAGGACTATATATATTACCTGTGTTATTCTTGATTTTCCATCTCTGTCTCACAAAAGAGAATTTCGTTTTCTTTCTTTCTTAAGATATATTGCTTACGTGTGGATATGCCTGTGTGTGTCTGCCATGTGTATAAAGGCGCTCTCAGAGGCCGGAAGAGGGTGTCAGATCCCCTGGCACTGGAGTTACAGCAGTTGTGCTGATGATATGGGCGCTCCGAACCAAGCTCAGGTCTCCTGAAGAGCGGTAGTGCTCTTAACTGCTGAGCCATCTCTCCAAACTGTCTTTCTTTTTAAGGATAAATCACATTTATTTATTTACCTGTTTGTTTCTTAATTTATGGATGTGTGCATGCCATAGTACACATGTGGTGGTCAGGATAACTTGAGGCAGTGAGTTCTCTCCTTCTACCATGTGCATCAGGGTGAAGGGCTTGGTGGCTTAGCCAACTCACTGGCCCTAAAAAGGAGATGTGTGTGTGTGTGTGTGTGTGTGTGTGTGTGTGTGTGTGCGCTCTGTATCAGGTGTGGGTGGTTATATGCCTGTGTTCCTTTGCTTCTCAAGGACACCAGAGTCATCATCACTCTGCTCCATGTCTCTTACAAGGCCAACACAGGGCAGCAAAGAATGAGAGGAACAGCTGGGTGTAGGGTGCCCAGCAGGTTTCCCACACATCTGTCTTCCAGCCCCCAAACCTGTATGACAGGTCTCTTGCTGGGGCTGATTCACGCCCACCTCACCAGCTTCTTCATGAGAGTGTGAACCGTGGGGGTAGGGGTGGGGCCCTGGCATGAAAGAGGAGGTAGCTGGGATGAAGCTGAGCAGGTGGGCAGAAGGGCAGAAGCCTCGCCCCCCCTCTCTAGTCTTCCCCCACATACAGCTTCTTAGGTTCTCTCCCACGCAGACACACCATCTTACTCTCCACCTGAGCCCAGATGGCTGGAGCTGTGCTGGGGCCCTGCAGTGGGCCATGGCACTGGGCACAGTGACAGTATCACAGCTTTAACTGAAGGACCTCCCCCTTGTTTGGCTAGTGAGTGCTTCCTTTTCCTCTTGGCCCCAGGCATCTCCTCTTCCCCTGTGCTGCTGTTATTTCTCCTTTGAAGTTAGATCCCATCTCACTCCTCCAGACCCAGAAGCCTTCCACCTGGGCCTGGCCCGTCCCCAGGGGCCATGCTAGGGCTCCTCCCCTCCACCCTTGGGCAAGTGGATTTTCAGGCTCTTCCTGAACCAGGGTCCATACTCCCTAGCCTGCTGGCTCCCTGTGCCAGCTGCCTGTTCCTCTCTCTTTGCTGCCCCAGTTCAGTCTCCGATTTTTACCAGGCTGCTTCTCCGACAGGTGTTCTTCCGGGCAGGCACGTTGGCACGGCTGGAAGAGCAGCGAGATGAGCAAACCAGCAGGCACCTGACCCTGTTTCAAGCGGCATGCAGAGGCTATCTCGCCCGCCAGCATTTCAAGAAGAGAAAGGTGCTGTTCTAGGGACACCCCAGTCTAGATGGCACACATTGGGGGGGGGCATGCAGGATACATGCCGGGGACGCCAAGCAGTTATCATCTGGGAAGGAGGTGGGAACCTCCCAAGAGCACCACGCCTGGGCCAGAGTGGGAAGCATGCTTGAGTGCCCAGCAGTGTAGGCATGTGCCCTGGCCAGGGGGCTGTGTTGCAGGAGTGGGGGTGGGAAGCAGGGCCCAGGCAAAGGTGGGCTCTGGTTCATGGGCTGCTCTATGAAGATTAAGGAGCTGTGTCAGCGACTCCTTTTCTTATTAGCAAGTCCATAAAACAGCCAGCACTGCCGCCTCTTGTGTTTCAGCAAGATTAGGTTTTATAGCACAGCTAGGCCAGGGTGCTGGAAATAATCAGGCAGCAAATAAAGCAGATGAAATTATTCCTAATGACAGTGGGACACGATTGCCCCATGCACTGCTCCCTCCCGGGACTGCCCACCCTCTGAGGGGTGGGGCAGTGGGCATGAGAAGGGTCTAGGGAGCTGATGCCATTGTGCTGCTGGTGGGCAGTGACTTGGCCAAGGGAGCGGGAGGTCCATCATGTGACAACCCCAACTGCAGATCCAGGACCTGGCCATTCGCTGTGTGCAGAAGAACATCAAGAAGAACAAAGGGGTGAAGGACTGGCCCTGGTGGAAGCTCTTCACCACTGTGCGGCCCCTCATCCAAGTCCAGCTGTCCGAAGAACAGATTCGCAACAAAGACGTGCGTGACTTCCCGGCAGGCTGGGTCCTGGGGGGGGGGCTCCACGTACACAAGGGTCTTGGATTAAGGTGCTTTTAGGATTAGTTGGAAGGACTGGTGTATTTGAACTATGCCCATCAAGCACATATCTGTCCCTCTGGAGTGCAGGATGGGCCCTCGGTAGCTTCTTAGGATAAAATCGTAGGCATCTGCTGTTTATGGAGGAGAGTCTGGGGGTTAGGAGTCCTGATGGGGAGTCCTCAGCCTCACTTTGTCTCCTTGCTTCCTGCAGGAGGAGATCCAGCAGCTGCGCAGCAAGCTTGAGAAGGTGGAGAAAGAACGGAATGAGCTTCGGCTCAACAGTGACCGGCTGGAGTCCCGGGTGGGTGACTCCAGTCACCAGACAGACTGGCCCACTGTCCCAAAGTGCCCTGACCCATGAGCCCTGGTGTTCTGGCTGAGTGAGGCAGTCACTTCAACTGGTGACCCCCCCCCCAACCCCAGATCTCAGAGCTGACATCGGAGCTGACTGACGAGCGGAACACAGGAGAGTCCGCCTCCCAGCTGCTGGATGCAGAGACAGCGGAGAGGCTCCGAGCTGAGAAGGAAATGAAAGAGCTACAGGTGAGAGCAGGGCCAGGGTGAAGACAGCAGGCTAGTGACCGCCACACTCGGCTTCCCCAAAGCCACTTGGCACCTCCTCTACTAGCTTGACATCTCTGTCTGCCTGGGGTAAGCGTGTGGCCTGTGTGGTTCAGGACATTGGGTAGGACAGGCAAGGGGAAGGCCTGCAAGGCTAACAAGCCCTTTCCTTCAGACCCAGTATGATGCACTGAAGAAGCAAATGGAAGTTATGGAAATGGAGGTGATGGAGGCCAGGCTCATTCGGGCAGCAGAGATCAACGGGGAAGTGGATGATGACGATGCAGGTGAGTCCAAAGTGGAGGAGGTAGGCGGGCCTGAATGGCAAGCCCTGATGCCCTTCCCTGGGTAATCACACACCCTGTCCAGGCTTGTTTCCCTTCTGTGAGCCGTTTCAATACTAAAATACAGTAAATGGATGAGAAAGTAGAGTTGCTAAAACCAGGCATGGTGATTCATGCTTGTAATCCCAGGCAACTGAAGTTCAAGGTCACCAACTACATAATAAACTCAAGGACAGCCTGAGATCTTGACTCAAAAAACAAACAAACAAAAACCTCAAAACCACAATGTCAAGGTGCTGAAAATAACCAGGTTGAACCGCTATGGTAATGACAAGGGCCATGGGTCTGGCGGCCTCTAGGGAGTAGTTAGCACAGGTTCCCCTTGTCACCCTCTCTAGACTCTCCCCTGGTAGTGGACTCCACCCACTCCTCCTTCCTACCCCTTTCCTTCTGTCCCCTGCCCCTTCCTGGGGACCCTCAGCAACTCTGAATGGAGCGGTCTCCCCTACTCTGCAGGGGGGGAGTGGCGGCTGAAGTATGAGCGCGCAGTTCGGGAGGTAGACTTCACCAAGAAGCGGCTCCAGCAGGAACTGGAAGACAAGATGGAGGTGGAGCAGCAAAGCAGGAGGCAGCTAGAGAGACGGGTGAGGCTGGCCAGGGAACTGAGGCTTGTTGTCGGAGGGCTGGGGCTCGGCGCCATGTCTACTGGCAAAGCAGCCAGAGGCAGGCAGACCTGGAGAAGGATGGGAAGAGGTGTGTCAGCCAGTCCTAAAGGACAGCTAGGGCCGCCCCTCAGGGCATCACCCCTGAGGTTCTGAAGATGTCACTGATCTTGCCTCCACTTCTGAACCCTTGGTGGCTGCTGACCATGCGCCTGTTCTCCACCTCTAGCTTGGGGACCTGCAAGCAGATAGTGACGAGAGCCAGCGGGCACTGCAGCAGCTCAAGAAGAAGTGCCAGCGACTCACAGCTGAGCTGCAGGACACCAAGCTGCACCTGGAGGGCCAGCAGGTCCGAAACCATGAGCTGGAGAAGAAGCAGAGGAGGTGGGTGGCCCTGCCTTGTGCCCTCAGAACCTTTGAGCCACAGGACCAGCACTTGGCCGAAAGCCTCACCTGCAAGGCCATTTGTGCTGGCACATGAACAGGCTCACTTCTGGTCTCCCAGGAGGACACAGGCCATGGCTACCGAGATGTCCATTCCAGCCTCTGTTCACATGTGTTCCTCTCAAAGGGTACCTGTCATCTGTCCCAAACCAGAAAGGACAGGCCTCATCCAAATCCAGAACCACTAGGTCCCTGCCCTGCCCTCTTGTGCCCCCACCCCCGCTCTGCCTGAGTAGCTTTCACTTGCCTTCACCCCACAAACACACTCTCCTGACTAATGTCGTTAAACTACCGTGCCACTTCCATCTCATTATGGTAATAACGCAAAGGAGGGGGGCAGCCCTCACAGGAGAAAATCCAATCTAAATTAATTTCCCTGGCTGGGAATGGGATGCCTTCATTAACAGCGTGAGGAGCCCACACGCCCTGAGAACAGTGGGTTGCCCCCGGGAGCAGGAACAATGCCTGGTTCCCCTCTGCCAGCTTCCAGTACAGGTACCAATTACCTTTGTGAAGGGTAACCTCACCCCAAGACCCTGGAAGGGAGATGGGCAGAACAGAGCTCCTGCTCCTCCCAGTATGCATTATGCATTACCTTAGGTGTCCCCATCTGCCCCATCACCTTGTCACCTTCCTTTCTAAGTGCTTCCTGTTACTCTGAGGAGAACAAGGTAGCTCAGAAGGTATTTTATTTTTTTTCTCTCCCGGAACAACCAGGCAGTCTGCTTCTGCCATCCTTTAACCCCACTCTGTCTTTTTACCTAAAGATGGCACTGTTAACAGGAACCCCTCCTTCATGAGCACCCCATAATCATGCCAGCTTGGCCTAGTTACCATGTCGCTGTGCTCCCCGCTGGGCGACTTATTAGGTTTCGGCTGCCTGGGGTTTTCCTCCTCTTTTTCTGCTGTGGGCTAGGGAGGGGTGCTATGGAGTTTCCACAGGAACCTGATTACCTATGCAGGGAAGGGCTAAGAGGGATTTCAGCAATTTGCTCCCCGATTTGGAGTCACTGGGTGGGAATCGGAAGGCTGGGAAGTAGAGGAGTAAAGGAGGTGGCTCCCGTGAGTGCCTCTTAGGCACATTGCCGGCTGGGCCTGGCAGGAATGCTGCGTGGCCCAGCACAGTGCCCTGCTGGTGACTCCGGGACTGCCGGGGTGGGTGGTACTAACACCGGAGGCAGATGCCAGAGGCGGTTAGAAGCCAGCAGCTGTGCCCGTGGTTGCTGAGTTGAGCATAGGGTGAACTGTCCCAAGAGAACATCATCTCTACTCATCCTGATGCCACTCTGTTGTCACCCTGACGCCTTCCTCTCTCATCCACTGGAGAATGTAGGGACTTGCCTGCCCCTTTCCCAGAAGCGGTGTGTGGGACCTTCGTAGGCCCACTTGACGAAGCATTGTTCCTCAAGTGCCTCAGCAGTCTGACCTCTATTTCCTGAATTCCAGTGTCACCAGGGTCCCTCCCACCCCCCACCCAGCCCTGTTGGTGTCTTGCTCCGTCTGTGACACCTCTTGCCGGGCGCCGGAGAGCTGGACTTCGCCCTTTTCCAATGAGGCCATCATGCTTCCCTCCAGGTTTGACAATGAGCTTTCCCAGGCACAGGAGGAGACCCAGCGGGAGAAGTTGCAGAGGGAGAAGCTCCAGCGGGAGAAGGACATGCTCCTGGCTGAGGCTTTCAGCTTGAAGCAGCAGCTGGAGGTACCAGAGCTGACCCTCCTCCAGCTCCAGCTCCCCCACCGCTTGGGGAAACTCTGTGCCAACCTCACCTTCCTTTGCACTCTAGGAGAAGGACATGGACATCGCCGGGTTTACCCAGAAGGTCATCTCCTTGGAGGCTGAGCTCCAGGACATTTCTTCTCAAGAGTCCAAGGATGAGGCTTCTCTGGCCAAGGTCAAGAAGCAGCTCCGGGACTTGGAGGCCAAGGTCAAGGATCAGGAAGAGGAGCTGGATGAACAGGCGGGAAGCATACAGATGCTGGAACAGGTACCAGAGGGTTGGCCAAGGGAGGGACGAGGTGCAGCAGGAAATATTGCCACCCTCACCATTAACATAGGGCACCAGGGAGGAAAGGTCAAGGTCTACATTCATTCATTCTCTCAATCACTCATTCATGTGAGTACTTGGTCTGTGCCAGCCACAATGTACAGATAGTTAAGTTGCCATACCGGTAGCCTTTCCCAAAAGCAGATCTGGGTTGGATCTAGTGAGGAAAGAATGGGAAGATAATGCAACCAGAGGGCCAGGAGCCAACCAAGCATGCGACTAAACAGCCAAGTCAGTTCAGGGAGTCCTACCCAGGGCTGGAAAGCTTCAAGACCATCTCCAGCAACCAGCCTCTTCCTGAGCGTTGGCCAGGTGTTTAGTAAGGAGGCACACTACAGCTTCCCTGCAGAAGCTGGATTCCAGGGCAAAGAGTGAGCAAGCAAAGAGAATCATGGTGGACAGCCTGTGTTCCTGAACATGGGAGAGCTGCACTTCGGGGATAGGAACCCAGTCCTGACTTCCAACCCACAGGCCAAGCTGCGTCTGGAGATGGAGATGGAGAGGATGAGACAGACCCATTCCAAGGAGATGGAGAGTCGGGATGAGGAGGTGGAGGAGGCCCGGCAGTCATGTCAGAAGAAGGTATGGCATCTGGGCCGTCTGAGCTCTTCTAGGCTGGTGTAAGGACCTGTTCTTTATCATTGGTTTTTAAGGGGGTTTGTTTTTTCACATTACCCCCCTGTATTCTACTGCTATTCTGGACCAGCATTTCCCCTCTTAGGACTCAGGCCTGGCCTGGGATGAGCCTTTCAGTCTGTGGGAAAGCTTGGTCCTGTGCTCCCCTGGGGCTGCCTGTGGTCAGCCGGCCTAGCTGGACGATCCCCACCCTCCTCACTCTGTGTGAAGTCTACTGTGGCTGTAGTAGCTGCTTGTGACCTGATGTCCCCCTCCAGCGCTTGCACCTCTTTGGGTCATCCACACTCAGTCCTGCTCCATTGTTCTGGGAGGGGAACACTCAGCGTGGGAAGGGACTATTGTCCCTGCTCACGACGGACAAAAGGACAACAGCCTCTGTCCCCACGACCCGCAGCTAAAGCAGATGGAAGTGCAGCTTGAGGAGGAGTATGAAGACAAGCAGAAGGCGCTGCGGGAGAAGCGGGAGCTGGAGGGCAAGCTCTCCACACTCAGTGACCAGGTGCGTGGGGACCCCCACAGCTACCTGCTCCACCGGCCTAAGACTGGGGATCTTGAGGACAGAAAACTGGGCATGCCATGGTACCATATCACAGGGGTTGATGAGGGTATCATCCATCACCCAGGCTTTCTCACTAGCCATCATGATCCTGGCATGCCCAGGAGAGCATCCCTTCTCATTTTGGAGAATGTGAAGATAGGCAAGATTAGCAGTCAGCTTGGGGGCAAAATTATCAGTTTTCTTGGGAAGGACTCAAGGAAGTCCCATGGTGGAGCTCAGTGCCTTCCCGGATGGTGTTCCCCCAGGTGAACCAGCGGGACTTTGAATCAGAGAAGCGGTTGCGGAAAGACCTGAAGCGTACCAAGGCGCTGCTGGCAGATGCCCAGATCATGCTGGACCACTTAAAGAACAACGCCCCCAGCAAGAGGGAGATTGCCCAGCTAAAGAACCAGGTACCTGTGCCCAGTTGAATCCACTGGTTCCAGGGGCAGACAAGAAGCTCATTTGTTCAGTTATCTTCTCCACGGCTTGTTCGTCTTGCTGGCTCTTAAATCCTTGAGAAGGAAGACGGCTGGAATATGGGGAGGAAGCCGCCCATAGCAGTCAGATTCCCCAGGGTCTGCCGGGCGGTGGTGGCGCACGCCTTTAATCCCAGCACTTGGGAGGCAGGGGCAGGCAGATCTCTGTGAGTTCGAGACCAGCCTGGTCTACAAGAGCTAGTTCCAGGACAGGCTCCAAAGCCACAGAGAAACCCTGTCTCAGAAAACAAAACAAAACAAAACAAAAAAAAAGATTCCCCAGGGTCTGTGTCTGCCCTACAGCATGACTGCCAGGCCCTAGGGTGGTGTGGATGGGCTGTGCATTCATGAAGAAAGAGGAGGAGCAAGAAGCGGGAGGAGGACAGGGAGAGTGTCTGGACCCCTTCTCCCCTGTGAGCCAGTGCCCTGCACAGTCCTTGCACCCCAGAGCGTGGCTGATGTTTATCTCCTGGGTGGGGGTGTCTCTGTATCCAGCTGGAAGAGTCGGAGTTCACCTGTGCAGCAGCCGTAAAAGCACGGAAGGCGATGGAGGTGGAGATGGAGGATCTGCACCTGCAGATTGATGACATCGCCAAAGCCAAAACAGCGGTGAGAGGCAGGGCACACAGGGCAGGGCTGGGGACTGAGGGAGAGCTGCCGTCACCCCACACAAGTCCTCTCATGCCTGCAGGACAGAGTATCCCCCTACCCGTGACCTCTGCTTTCCCCCACTCAGAGCAGTCTTGAGAGGAGAGAGGGCTGGCAGCTTGGGTGCACATCTCCTTGTTTAACCACCTGCCTCTGGGAGCTTGGCCGCAGGCCCTGGAACCATAAATAAAGGCAGCTAATGTGGCTGAGGGATGTAAACAGGTGCCTTGAGATTAGCAGAAGCACCGATAAGAGGATAGGATGGCCGGGCTTCCTTTCCCTCCCCTGCCCAGCCCACTGACAAGCCCTAGCGGCAGCTAATTAGAGCTTTTATTTAATGCCTCCCTTTTAATTCCCCACCTCTCCCACGGCCCAGTCACTGGCTCAGTATTCACTCCTGGGATGTGGCCAGCACCCATACCTCCTCAAGCCAGGAGTGGGGCAGGGGGAGGAGGCTGCGTTTGGCTGTTGGCTTTGTGGCCCCTAGTTGGTCACCCTGCTGCTGAGAGATGCCAATCTCACAGGCTTGATTTATCTTGTGACATTTGTGTTCTTCAGCAGTTTCCAGGTGAGTAATTCCAATTCCTTAATTGTGTTAAAAAAGGCTGTTATAAAATTACCATTTTATTTAAATCTGAGTTAATAAATTTCTTGGCGGAGGCTTCCCCCAGCTCCCCACAGCCCAGTAACAAGATGGATGGGGCATAGAAGGCACCAAGGCAGTCATTTTGGTTCAGAATTACAGGCTAATAGATTCATTCATTTCCTGAAGCTGCCGGTACCTGTCTTTTGCCCTCCCCCAAGGCTGGGAGAGCTGGGTGACCCAAGAGTGGGCCATCCCCAGGACAAACAAAATCCAAGCCAGGGAATGTCACCAGCTTGAAAGGTTCTTCCCTGAGGCCTGCTGTGGGCAGAGTGCATGCCAGTCAGGCTGATGTACCAGGACAATGGGTCATTTGGTAAGGGCAGAATTTCTACTTTCTTATTAGCCTTGAGAGCTGCCAGAAAGCAGCTACCAGGGTGCTGCCTGTCCCCCATCTCCCTGCCCAGAACCCATCAGATCTCTTTGCTGGTTCTGGAGCCCTTTCTAACATTTCATCATGTTCCTACCCTACTATCACCCTCATCTAGAAGAGGTGGCATGGGGTGGGCCAGGTTTGGACTTGCCACCCCGGGGCCTGAAGATACAGGCCTGATCCCCTCTGATCTGCCCCTGCCTTTATCCAGTTGGAGGAGCAACTGAGTCGCCTTCAGCGTGAGAAAAATGAGATCCAGAACCGGCTGGAAGAGGATCAGGAGGACATGAATGAGCTGATGAAGAAGCACAAGGCAGCTGTGGCCCAGGTACCCCGCCAGGAATGACGTCATAGTTACCATCCTCTGGGCCCCCTTGTAGATCTCCAGCTAGATGCTTTTTTTTCCCCCCTGAGATATGTATCCCTGGCTGTCCTGGAACTTACTCTGTAGATCAGGCTGCCTTTGAACTCACAGAAATCTGCCTGCCTCTGCCTCCCAAGTGCTGGGTTAAAGGTGTATGCCACCACACCTGGCTCTAGACACTTTGGAGAAACACAGCTTGTGAGTCTAGGTACCCTGGCCCTCAATGGATAGGGGCTGAATTTCTGTTTGGGGGACCCTTTCCCCATTGTTCTCCTCCCTTCACAGGCCTCCCGGGACATGGCACAGATGAATGATCTCCAAGCTCAGCTAGAAGAATCCAACAAGGAGAAGCAAGAGCTACAAGAGAAGGTGGGTACCATGGGCTCCCTTGGGAGTGAGCGTTCAGGATCCTTGGGGATGAAGCCTTGATCTAGTACGGAGGGTGTTTCTCTCAACCATCAGTAAGCCATAGAACATATGAACTGGGAGCAGTGCGAACAAGCAGGAAAAGCTAGGCTTGGGGCTACATCACCATGGTAGATGTTTTGGCTTCAGCTGCCTCACCTCACATTTCTCTTCCCTCTCTGGTCCTTAACACGCTCCTGCCTCTCAGCAGGGCAATATCAGTGCCAAGTGCAGGGGCAAGTAGAGGAGACCTTTGCTGGGGGTGGGTGGATGGGGGACTCCTCGTGCCCTCCTCTGTGCCTTGCTCCCTCCCTTGGCCTTCTAGTCACCATGGTGATGTTGCCTATCCCAGACTTGCCACCACCCTCCCCGATCTGGATTCAGTTCATTCTTCCCTCATTCCCTCCACCCCTAGCTACAAGCCCTGCAGAGCCAGGTGGAGTTCCTAGAGCAGTCCATGGTGGACAAGTCTCTCGTCAGCAGGCAGGAAGCGAAGATCAGGGAGCTGGAAACACGCCTGGAGTTCGAAAAGACCCAAGCGAAGCGTCTGGAGGTGGGTTCAGCTACATGTGCTTCACTGCAAGCCAAGCAAAGCTGCCCTAGTGGCTGGAGCCACGCATGCTCTGAAGGGCTGTGCAAGCCAGGGACACTGCTCAGAGTCCTCTGCCAAGCTGCCAGGCCAGCTGCCAGTGGGGGAGCTCCCCTCCCGCCTCTGCCTGGCCTGCTCTCTGGGCCCCGCAGAGCCTGCCTATTTTACATTCTATATCCGTGCTTGCTTTCTGCCAAGGGACCAGAGCAGCTTAGCTTTTCGTCTTCATATTTTCCTCTGCCACGAGCTCCCCCTCCTGTCCCCCTCACTCACTCTCTGGTAGGGTCATAAATATGCAGCGGATGGTACCACTGCTCTAAGGCTGAAGTCTGTTCTCATCTCGTGGCTCTTTCTTCTTCTCCCTTGCTTTTTACACCCTCCCCCCACGTCTTGCCACCCTTTCCAGCTCTGCTCTCCCTTCTTCTCCCTCCAACACCATCCTGCCTCTTTCTTACTCTCTTCCCATGTCTTCATTTCTTTCCTCACCCCCTTTCTCCTTTTTTTTTTTTTTTTTTTTTTTGCCCTTCCTCCTTTTGGTTAGTCTCTTTTCTTCTTGCTTTGTTTCCTCCTTCCCCGCAATGGCCTCTCCATACTCTACCTCTGGTCTCCTGTAACCAGTGTGCATCAGCCCTCCCTGTGTGAGAGGTGTCAGAACCCGGTTGGAGTGTTCCTTTGTAGCCTTGTCTTGAAGTTCTTGTTCCTCTGAGCATATGGACATCTGTCCAGACATCCTCAGGCCTGCCTGGGAACATGCTCATTGTGGCGAATGGGGAACTTCTCTGTTGCCTCTTCCCCATCAGTCCCTCTGTCAGCAGAGCAGGCTGTAGGAGAGAGGTAGAAGCGGGTGAGCAGCCAAGGGCATTACCAGCCTGGATACAGGAAAGGTGTATGGACAAAACTCCCAACATGGAGAGCCAGAAAGAACTTAATAGTTTATGTACTGCCCCCAGGACTCCAGGGCAGTGGGTCAATTTTCAGTCCGGAGAAGCCACTGGTGGTGGATGAAGGCTCTGCCTCCTGCGCTTGCCACCTCACTCTTGTCTCAGACTCCCATCGACTCAGAAAGGCAATGTTGTGGTGCAGACAACCTGAGTGACCCTGTAGCCTGGGCCTGTCACTTTGCACACCAGGCTGGGGTAGTCAGTGGAAGGACGACACTGGACACTAGCTCAGTCCTCCCTCATCCTGGACACTGGCTCAGTGCTCCCTCATCCCCGGTCTCCACTCCAATCATTTCCTGCTTAGGACCCTCCTGCCTGGCAGGGGAAACATGTCCATGTTTCTGAGGGAGACAGATCCATGAGGCCGTGAGAGATCACTCTGCCTGCGTCTCCTATTCAGACACTCACAATGGAACCAGTCACCTCTGAACACTGGCTGTTGCCTCCGAGCTCAGCATCTTTGAAAAATCCCTGATGCCCGTGGAGACACTTATATGACAGGCCAGCCTCTGCCCAGGGCCTGCCCGAGTCTCTGCAGTAATAAGAAGAACTACAACCACAACCCTTCTTCTTTCAGATCGCTTTCTCATTACTTAGTCCTCCCAAGACCCCTGGACACAGGCGTCATCTTTCCCTTTGACAGGCAGTGAAGCTCAGGGGTAGAGGGCTTACCCTGCACACGTGAGGACCTGAGTTCACTCAGCACCTACATAGAAGCCAGGTATAGGGGGCTGGAGAGATGGCTTCATGGACCTGGGTTCAACTCCCAGCACCCACATGGCAGCTCACAACTATCTGTAATTCCAGCTCCAAGGGCTACAATACCTTCACACAGACATACATGCAGGCAAAAACCCAAATGCACATAAAATAAAAATAAATTAAAAAAAAGTCAGGTGTAGTGCCCTTGCTTGTAATCCTGGGGAGCAAAGACAGGAGGCTCACCAGGGTTTGCTGGCCAGCCACCTGGCCAGGCAGCCTAATTGGTGAGCTCAGCCTAATTGGTGAGCTCCATGTCTCAAAGGACAAGATGGATTACCTAAGGAATAGTCCAGGTTGACTTCTGGCCTACACATGTGTGCTCCCACACACAGGAAGACAAAAAAGGACGGGGTAAGGGAGGGAAGAACTTAAAAGTAAACCCGCATGTGCATCTCTTAGCCATGGCTGAGTAGTGGGACCAGAGAGCTTTGCCAGGTTTCCTACCAATAGCCTCTCTGCCTGGCTGACAGCATTCCTGCTATTTCTTCTCAACCTGCTCACCCAGGGCCTGGCCAATCGGCTCAAGGAGAACATGGAGAAGCTGACTGAGGAGCGGGACCAGCGCGTGGCAGCTGAGAACCGCGAGAAGGAGCAGAACAAGAGGCTCCAGCGACAGCTCCGGGACACCAAGGAGGAGATGGGTGAACTTGCCAGGAAGGAAGCAGAGGCCAGCCGCAAGAAGCATGAGCTGGTAATGTCCTGCTCCTTGTGGGTCCCAAGCTGGAGACCCCCTCTCCCAGGTCCTGCTAAGTACATGCCCACCTCACCCTGGGCTGCGGGGGGCATTTCAGTTCCCAAGTCCTGTTAGGTATCCTCTCACCTCACCCTGGGTTTTGGTGAGGGAGAGTTGTCGTGAGGATAGACAAGAGGGTCAGGGGTGGCCTCAGAAGTCTCCATCAGGTGAAGCCCACCACCCAGCCAGCCTAGCAGCCCTTGAATAGAGAAGCCTTTGGAGACTTCGAGTAGCAACCAGGGTAGCTCCTACCTGGCAACGAGTAACTTGCTGCAGGCTCCTTCAGAGATGCTAGGGGACAGCGTGGCCCTCCTGTACACTAGACCCCCCTCCTAGGAGATGGACCTGGAGAGTCTGGAAGCCGCTAACCAAAGCCTGCAGGCTGACCTCAAGCTGGCATTCAAGCGCATTGGGGACTTGCAAGCCGCCATTGAGGATGAGATGGAGAGCGATGAGAATGAAGACCTTATCAACAGGTAAGAGATGGAGTCAACGGCATTTCCTGTGGGGCAGAGGCCCACTGTGGCATAGGGCCCCAGGTGACAGCTGCAACCGTGGTCATCTATAGCTAAGCTACCAGTCATCACCTTCCCAGTACTGGACCCAGATGGAAGCGGCTGAGGGTGCTGGGGGTTAGGCGCTCTCCTCTCCTCCCGTGCTCTCCTTCCCAGGCCTTCCAAAATCCGGGCTCTGGTGCTGCCTGCTCCCCTTGAGTTATTCCCCCCATTTAGCTGCATTTCCGACGGCACCTGCCCCACTCTGGGGAGAGCAGAGATTTAAGGGCTGTAGCGTCCTGTTACTGTGCTAGAGATTCTCTCGCATAAAACCCACCCGGGGAATGGTTTTGGAGAATGAGAGGGATTTGCAGTCCTAGGCTGAGGAGAAAGTCACAGATCCAGAGGATCAGCAGTGTGGGGGTGGGGCTGGGACCTAGGTAGATCCCAGAGCTCCCCACTTCTTGCCTCAGGGTCAGGTCCCACCATATGGGCAGGGCAGGTTAGCCCAGGAAGCTTGCTCCCTTGGGGTGAGCACTGGCAGTGGATCAAGCCTAGTTCTGAGGATACTATTATTCATTTCTGCCTGATCTCAACCAGCCAGAGCTGTCATTTAGTCATGAAGAACGAAGTGTAGATAAGGGTCCTCCTGTTTGTCCATCGATTCCCCCGCCCCCATCTGCTTCTTCTGGTCCCTTTGCCCACCGTTTTCTTTCTTTTTCCAGTTTGCAGGACATGGTGACAAAATATCAGAAAAGAAAGAATAAACTGTGAGGACCAGAGCCACGTGCTCTTTGCCTCTCCCCTTGGGTGTCTAACCCTCCCTAACACAGGGCTTCCTGCCAGGGGCCCCTGCTGCATGCTGCACGCAGACACAACCTCACACTCTCTTTGGCTGGTCTCTAACGCTAACACCACTGACTGTCCTTAGGCTGGAATGGAAGAATTGTCTGGCTGTGAAGTGTCTTCCTAAAAGGCGAAACTGACCCTCCTAGGCCAGGAGTCTTCATCTGCCTAGCTAAAAGTCCCAGCCTCCCCTCTCTAGGAACCAAGTGTGGCCACCACCCTTGTACTATCTAGTGTTCCAGGATAAATCTGTCTACATTCTTGGGCTCTTGGAACCCAAGCTGCCCGCAAGGAAAGGGTCTGTTTTGTGTTTAAGGTCTGTTGCCTTCCTTAGGCAGACGAGGGTTGAGGGTGAGGGGCATCTCCCAGCTGCCTGTTTGGAGAAAGCATTCAGGCAAAGGAAACAGCGGGTTGTGTTTGCTTTGCTTCCAGGGGGCACCTCGGGCAGTAGTGTTGGTCTTGGTGGTGGTATGTCTGTCAGGAGGCGGGAGGCCTAGGGCATCTGCCCTTCTCTGTTCCCTCTTTCTGGCGGGGGGGGGGGGGCGGGAGGAGTTGGAAAGTGGTGCCGACTGGCAAGGCCTTCAGGCAGATTTGCTGATCCTCTGTTAAGTTTGACAGGCTTGCTTTGGAGGTTGTTTTCTCAGCATAGGACTGCATTCCTGCCTGGCAGACCTCCTCCCCTGGTCAGGATGGGCTGGTGGCCGTGCAAAGGAGTCCGGGAGAGCTAATGATAAATGTAATAGTGTGTAACAGTGATAGAGGGCCGCTGGAGCCCGGTTGTCACACACAATTAATATCCCCTGCCGTTCTGTCTCCGTTTGTTTGTTCCCCCGTGATTCAGCTCCCAGTTAACTAATAGCACATGAGCCTGGACATAAATTGTATTTGACGCGAGGTTTAATTCCGACCATTTAAAATTTCAACTGCCCCCTGAGCCTGCCTGCCCCTGGAGTTTGTTTACGGGCCTGATTATTTAAGGAAGAGAACCCGAACATGGTCTGGATTCTTGCAACTAAAAAGCAGGTGAGGGTAGGCAAGCCAGCTTCCCAGCCCACTGACTGCTCTGAATGTGGGAAAGGAAATTCATATTCTGGGCCTCAATCTGTCCCCAGTGTGTTCTATCTTACCATCCTTGGGCAGAAGGAGCTCTGAGGGCTGATAAAATGTACATTGAAGATCATATTCCAAACCATAGTTGGGCATACAGAGACTCAGCGCGCACACACCAGCATGCACTCAAAGCAGGTGCAGGAAAACATGCAATTCTAAGCAGACCCCACTGATGGCAGAGGGACTCCTTCCTCAGCAGCTCCACATTATCGAACGAACATGCTAAGGCGGGCAGAAAAATAATGTTTCGATTTACTTAGAGATACAGTTGTTATTGCCATAACCTTAATGAAAGCAGTAAACAGTGCAGTATTAAGGGAGATTTATACAGAAACACTTTTAACATGTAGACATAGATTTTGCGATGCATACAGCACCTCCTTTCTAAAGGCAATCAATATGGTTATGAACGGCGGTGATAAATTACAGGCTCTGAAGCTATAGAGGGAGGTTTTTTGCACGGGTGTATAAATCAGGTGGTATTGGCGTTCCATGGGACCTGTGCACCACAGTAAATCTGCCAGGCTCGGACGGGCACAGAGCTTGCATTAGTGGTTTGGGGGCTGCCTGCTAAACTCCTGTTTACCCGGGGCATTGGCAGGCCTTGTCTCTGTTATAATTCTGTATTTGATGGAAGCCCATAAAATATGCCTCTTTGTTCCCCTTCCCCATGTACAGGGCTCTCTCATGGTCCCTAGAGCTACTATGGTGTCCTCTGATATGTGTGTATGTATTTGTGCGTGTGTGTGTGTGTGTATTTGTGCGTGTGTGTGTGTGTGTGTGTGTGTGTTTGTGTAGCTGCATGCACATGCCTGGGTATATATGTATGTGCCTGTGTGGCTATTTATTCAAGAACATAATTCAGGACCAGGCTACTCCTGTTGACACAGATGAAAGGAAATTTATATCAAGGAGAAATCTCAGCCTATCAATAGCAGGGGAATTTAGGGAGCAGACATCTTGCAGAATTTGCAAAGCATTTGCACTCAGAAACCATCTCTATGCCCCCACTGCTTCATGAGGGGGTCACCAGGACTCCAGCCTCAGAATTAGACTCTTTGAGGCTTGCTTGCAGGTTCTGGGGTCAGCCTGTCCAGCAGTAGTAGTGGCGAGCAGGGACTGGAGGCTGCCTGTGGTGGGGGTGGGGATGAGGAGACTGGAGAGTTGGAACCCTACTTTCTGAGTTCACTGGACTTCCTAGAGCTGCCTGGATCCTGAAGGCACTGCCAGGCCCTCAGGAAAAGCGGCTGCTACTCCCCTCCTCTTTTGTTTCCTGTTTCTAAAAGCCAGGCAAACCACAAGGTGGGTCTAGGATTTGGCTGGTGTTTCATTAGCTTAGGCGTGTGTTGCTAGCAGCTAAAGAGACCTTCAGGTTCAAATTAACCTGAAGTCATGTGAGGGTCCGATCTTCTGCCCCATGTGTAGCAGCCCTGCTTTTATAATGAAGACATAGAAAACGGCGGTAGCCATAGCCACAGCCTGAGGCATGTCAACAAGAAACGGCAACATAGGCCTCAAGGGGGAGCTGAAGGGCCCAGGAAAACACACACGTGCACACATACACTCACGCACGCACACATCTGTTTGTTTGTTTTATTTGGTTTTTCCAGACAGGGTTTCTCCATGTAGCTCTGGCTGTCCTGGAACTCACCCTGTAGATCAGGTTAGTCTTGAACTCACAGAGATCCACCTGCCTCTGCCTCCTAAGTGCTGGGATTAAAGGCGTGCTCCACCACTGCCCAGCAATACACATGTATGTGTGTGGATATATATATGTACATGGATATGGGTGCGCTACAGCATACGTGTGGAAGTTAGAGAACCCCAAATGGCTTCCAGGGATTGAACTCAGGCTTGGTGGCAAGTGCTATTACTCACTGAATCATCTTCTCAGCCCAAAGACTTCTTTAACCAAGCGCCATTAGGCTAGAATTGCTAAGTGGATGGCCCATTCTCATCTGGTTGGCCAGCTGAATAGCCTGTTACTCATACCTGGAGGAACAGGTGGTGCCTCCATGCTTCCCGGGATCTTCTTAGTGGCTGTCACACAGTGTGGTCTGCTGAGGGAAGGGGTGGGCACCTCGCGGTGTGATGTGCTCTCTCCAACCTTTCTGTTCTCCCCGACTCTCTGATGCGCATGCCACCTGCATTCCAGCCCCACCCAAGGTGCCCCTCTTCCCTTCTTGCTTTCCATCCTGGCCAGCAAGCGACCCTTGGCTGCCTGGCCTTGCCTACCTTTTTGCTCCTCGTCCCAACAGTGAGGGAGACTCCGATGTGGACTCAGAGCTGGAGGACCGGGTCGACGGGGTCAAATCTTGGTTGTCAAAGAACAAGGGACCTTCGAAGGCAGCTTCTGACGATGGCAGCTTGAAGAGTTCCAGGTGAGCCTTGGCCCCAAGCTGGGAGGAAAAGCCATCTCAGCCACCAGTCATGGGTGGGCAGTATCTTGGCGCCAAATGTGCCACCCTCGGGCTACGTGTACACTCTTCTGGTCTGTGGAAAGAACACAGAAGGCCAGCTGCTTAGCCAGGTAATATTTCCCTGTTTGCGTGTGAACTCTTGTATAGGTTTAATTTCATTCCACCTACCCGGTCAGCAAGCATCTAACTGTTGGTGCCTTTGAAATCAAGACTTGGGTGGGGCACTGGGGACTCTGGATCCTAGAGCCCTGCTCAGGACAGCCCCAGTGGCTCTGGACTCTGACCTTTGCAGAGCAGCAAGGCGAAGACACCAGGTCCCAGAGCCGTGCTGCACTTCTGCCCTCCTCCTCTTGCTCTCCGCTTCCTCTGTGCTTTTCTTTTCTTTTTATTATTTATTATATGTGCATTGGTGTGAAGGCGTCAGATTCCCTGGACCTGGAGTCACGGACAGTGGTGAGCTGTCATGTGGGTGCTGGGAACTGAACCCAGGTCCTCTGGAGAGAACAGCCTGTGCTCTTAACCATGGATCCATCTCTCTAGGCTCTCCTCTATGCTTTTCTTTGCCCACCCCTCCAGGCTTGCCTGCCAATCTTGGAGGGGGGGGCTTGCTCATCCTACTTTGTAGACAATCATAATCTTCTGATCAGACAGACAGTCACTTCTAGAGGCCAGAGCTCCCCACCTCCCATCTATCACTGGCCAGCTGTGGCCTGCTCCCTGCACCCCTTCCCACAGAGTTTCCTGCTCCCTTCCCCACCTCTCCAGAGACAGTAGGCAGGCTGAATAGAAAAAGTAATCTCTCTCCTTTTCCAATTCCCCCAAGCTCTTTCCCCAAGTCCAGCCCCTCACCACTAGCACCCAGCGGCCCCCTGTAATTGGTTTAATTTATTCGGCCAAACAACATTTTGTTATTGCAGATAATGCCGCCTTCCCCGCCCCACTGCCGTTCACCACAGTGTGGCACAAGGCTCCAGGTAGTTGACAATGAAATAAATTGAACTAAACGTTTTAGAGGGGGAAAAGTGATGAAATAGAACAATAGTCTAATTTACATGACATTCTCCATGAAGCTATTTTCACTGACGCAAATTATTTTGCTTCATTTCCTCGGATGCTCTTGCCACCGCTCTGCCGGGGCTGTGCGGGTTTTCTCCTCCTTCCTCCCTCCCCCTGTGTCCTTATTTTTGTTAATGCGCCTCTCTCTCTCTCTCTCTCTCTCTCTCTCTCTCTCTCACATCCACTCTGGGTCTCTCCTCTTGGGCCTTCCATCTCACTCAGGACGGCTCTCAACAGCCTCCCTAAGGAGGGCAAGGGGCCAGAGGAGAGACCCGCCTCTGCCCTCAGCTCCCTCAGCTACCGCAAGAGGCTCACCCTGAAGGATTCCATCGGGGGCACTGGGGACCAGGACTCACTCTTCACCACCCTGAGTGAGCGTTCCACCTCCCCTGAAAGGCCCCCCAGGAAGGCCCGTGTGGGCCCCCGGGAGGAACCCAACCAGGCCCAGGGCAGGAGGTGTGAGGAGCAGGATGACTGTAGCTCCATCTTCTCAGGGGCAACGAGCCGTACTGGCCGTGGTCTGGAGAAGCGGTGGGGCTCAGACTTTGACCGAGCCTCCACCGTCTCCGCACCAGTCAGCCGGGCCTCCTCAGCCACGCGTGGCTCTGGGGAGGACAGGGCTCGCTCCTCGTTGAGCTTCTCACTGTCAGGCTCACCCAGCTCCCGCCGCAGCACATCCAGGCTCGACAGCCTGTCAAGGACCCTAAGCCCTTCCTGGAACAGGGCCTCGGGTATTGACCGGGAGAGCCCTGACTCCAGGCTGTCCCTTGGCCAGAGCTGCCTGGATGAGTGGGATGATGGAGGCAGCGTGGCCCTCAGTGAGGCACACTCACAGTTCAGCCACCCGTCACTGGCCCGGAGTCTGTCCGTGCCACCCCAGCCACGGGGCTCTGCATCATCCTCAGCCTCTGTCACTGAGGGCTCCAGCATCCGACCAGTCAGCCGCCACTCCTACCTGGATCCAGACCTGGAGGCTGCCATTAACGAGGTCTTGAGCTACAAACCTGTGCCTTTCCACCGGAGCAGCCTGGAGCCTGACTCTGAGGAGGATGACCGGAAGAGCATCCAGAGTGCCCGGAGTGCACAGCTGGATTGCCCAGAAAGGGGCACCAGCATCCGCCGCTCTGCCTCGGCCTTGGATGTCTCTGGGTCGCGCAGTGGCCGCAAAAGCCGGCGCAAGCATAGGAGCAGACGGAGCAGCCCCCGCTCCAGCTCCAGCTCCAGCTCCAGCTCCAGCTCCACCTCCTCCAGCTTGGAAGGTTCCTCAGAGCATAAGCGGCGGAGGAAAGGGCGCTCTTGGAAGAGCAAGAAGAAATCCAAATCAAGAAGAAAGAAGACAGAGTCAGAGTCTGAATCCTCCGCGTCCTCATCCAGTGGCTCTACGGTCTCCGGCCATAGCCGTTCCAGTGTGAAAAGGGGCCCAACCACAGATATTGAGGAAACAGGGCAAGTGCCAAGAAGGTCAAAGAAGGAAGAGAAGCAGCGAAAGAAAGAGGTCGACAGTCTGATGATGCGGTACCTGTATCGGCCCGAGAGTGACTAGCGCAGTAGGTGACACCTAGCCTGGCGTGGAGTGCAGCATGGCGTGTCCCACCCCAAGTGAACTAACTCCTCCCTATCCCTCCATCCACAACCTCAGGCTCCCCTCTTGGGCCTCAGAGAGCCTCCAGTGCCGGTGATGTTTTTTAAACTAATCTGTACTATGACTTCCTAACAAAGGTTTGATCAGCTGTTTCATAAAAAGGTAGGGCCCAGAGAGGTTAAGTCACCTGCCCAGGCTACACAACTGGGAAATGAGGTTACCAGGAACTGATGGGGTCTGTTTAACACCTCTAACTTAACTGCTTCTCCATATGGCCACATGCAGAAGTGTCACCAGCACCCATTTCCGAGCCCTCCTCCAACAAGAGGGACCCAGAAAAGGGTCCTAGCTGACATGACACATTGGCTGTGAGCTCTGAGAGTCACTTTGCTCCCTGCTCTGCTGTCTTCCTCCCTAGCACAGAGCTCACGCGCAGCCTACACTGTACCACACCCTCCAGTAGACCCGGGACGTGCCTGCCGCCTCCCTAGCCCTCCCACCCACGCTCAGCCCACACATGGGCGTCACCTCAGCTCTGCTCTTCAAGTAAAGTTCTAATGAATAGAGATTAGCAGCTGCTGAGTGACAACCCCCTCTCTGCTCTCCTGCCTCCCCCAGCTCTTCTCGCTGGTGCCCACACCTTGAGCCGAGAGAGGCAGAGCCTGAATCATTGGGATCCCATTGTTGCCAGTTTCCCTGGTGGGCGGTGACATTTTGAATCACCCCTGTTGCGAGAAGCATTTTCAGCCTGGCACCCTCACGGGGCATGCTTGCTGCTTCCCAGGAGGCACCACCCAAGGCTGTAGCCCCCTGGGGTACGACAGTTGTTTCCCAGAGGCATGAACTAACACACCTGTAGCATGCTTGTGCCGAGGGGCATCTGGGGAATTGGGCTCTACCGAAAGGGGTCCATTTAAGGTCCCTTCGAGGAATAGAACAAGAGGAAGTTGCCTGTGGCCATTTGGAAATGGGGGAGGGGAAGGGAGGCAGGGACTGGGAAGTGGGAATAAGGCAATGGAGCTTGACTCCAGACCAGGCTTATAGCAGCTCAGGCCTGAGCTATGAAAACATGCCTTGGTCTCAGCTCTCCCACTCCTCGCTCTCAGTGCTGCTCTGTGGCTTCTGCCACGGCAGAGGGTTTCACGGTGCTCAAGGGAGGGCAGGCAGCTTGAGTGGCCTTTGTTAGCTCCATCGGAGAAAAGATAGGAATCAAAATATTTGGTCTACGATTTCCACATCCTTTTAGCAGGCTTGCTAGGGACCGTGCACCCCAGGGTGAGGAGTCAGTTGGAGGGTGGAAGGGGAGGTCTAGGAAAAAAAAAAAAAGCCAGGCCTTTCTGTAGGCCTTCCCAGAAGGAAGCCAGTACCTTTCTGGACCATGCAGATGTCATACTAAATCCCTCCAGCTCCCAGTCACCATCCACAGTGAATGAGACAGAAAGCCTGTTTCTGCAGCCCCCTCTCCCCCACAGTCTACAGAGGGAGTCACCTGGTCCTGAAAGCTTACACTGGGCCACTATGAGACTTAGAGTCAATGTTGATAGAGCTTCCGTGAAGGGGGGGCAACGGGCAGGGAGGGCTTTGCTGTTACTCACTGCCTTTGAACTAAGGTGGCGGACGGAGCCTCCCCTGGGGATAAGGACCGGTGAAAATTCCAAAACACAGCGCAGCATCACCCTGGGCTTTCCCAGCAGGAATTAGCTTGTGTCCCAAATTGTTTGTGACAGCACAGAGCAGGGGACACTGGCTTGTGGGGAGGAAAGCTTTTTAAACAATTTAGTTAAAATGTTCCAATTGCCAGCCCTGACTCTTGCTCTGGGGACAGGGAGCTGCCTGCCATTGGCTTACTGATGGTGGTGGCAACAGATGCAGATATGGAGGGAGACTGGCCAGAGGAGAGCTCAAGAAAGATGGCAAAGGATCTTGTGGCTCCGCAGCAAGGCAGACTTGGCCCTGTCCTTGGCTGCCTCTGCCTCTTCAGTGTCTTTAGAGCGACTGCCCTTACCTGGTGTCTTTGATGTGGAGTAGAGGCTGTGGACCATCTATGGAAAGAGATGAAGGATGGAAGCAACAGGCCACACAGGGCTGTACCTCACTTACATCTGGACCCCAGCCCTGGCATCTGCCTCATGCCCTCTGCTCACAGAATAACCCCACTGTCTTTCTTCACATTCAGGCGTTCCTTAGCCGAAAGCAAACCTTTAGCACAGGGTGTGTGGAAATTCTGTATTAAAGAAGACAATAACTGGCTCCTACTAATTCAGGATTCAAACAACCCCAGGGCCCCCATTTGTCCTGAGTTGCATAGTTATTGTTGAGCTTTATAGTTTTGTCCTGGAGATGCTGCAAGGCCTTAAGCGCTTCTGGCCCATCAGAATAAGACTCATTTATGTTCAGTCTAGTTTGTATTAAGTGTGTTTTGTGCTATTCTTATTCCTTTAAAAATGGTAATTCATTCATGAGAAATACGATAACTATTAACCAGACTGCCCTGTTGCTGAGCCATTTTGCATAATTGAACATATATTTTCCCAGGCTCTTCCTTTCTGCCAGGGACCCAGAGACCCAGAGACCTGTCTTTACATACCCTATTCCCGCCCCCATCCCCACCCCAGCAGGCAGGAGACTTCTGGTTTGGTCTTGTTTTCTTCTTGTCTACTCTAGTGGCAGAGTGCCCCAAGCCTGAGGTTCAGGTTCAGATCTTGGCTGTGACCTTGACCCAGGTGCTTCTTCCCTTTGAACCAGCTGACTCCCCTCCCCCCAGGTTGCTGGGAGAACAAGACAAAATAGTAAGTCCCAATCAGCAGTTCTCAACCTTCCTAGCACCGCGAGCCTTAACACAGTTCCTCATGTTGTGGTGACCCCCCCGCCATAAAATTATGTCCATTGCTCCTTCATAACTGCAACTTTGCTACTGCTGTGAACCACAGTGTAAATATCTGATATGCAGGAGATCTGATATGCAACCCCAAAGGGGTCGTGACCCCTAAGTTGAGAATCACTGGTCCAGGGGGCACGGCTTCCTATAGGAGGACTCAGTTGTGGAACCTTTTCCTCTGCACCTGCTGTGATGCTACCTCCAGGGAAACCTAAAATGCTGTTTGTTTTAAAAAGAGCAGCAAATACAGGGCTGTCCTTGGGCTCCTAGTTTAGAATATAGCAGGCCTAGTGACTGTAGAAACTGCAGAACGAACGTTACAAGGCCTGGAGGCAGCAGCTCCAGGGACCCAGATGAGGACAGAGCACTGGTAGAGGTGAAGCTGTATTGGACGGTATCTTCTCCACTGGTGTTAGACTGCAGAGTGTGTGATGGGGCAGTGGGAACAGGCGGGGGCTCTGAGGTGAGGTCTTGTGGCTGTTAGATGTCACAATCCTCCTCCCTCTGTGGGATAATGCTTTTTTTTTTAACCCTTTTATTTATTATGTATACAGTATTCTCAGTATTCTGTCTGCATGTATGCCTGCAGGCCAGAAGAGGGCACTAGATCTCATCACTGATGGCTGTGAGCCACCATGTGGTTGCTGGGAATTGAACTCAGGACCTTTGGAAGAGCAGGCAGTGCTCTTAACCACTGGGATAATGCTTCTTCATATCGTCCTCCAGTGCCAGGGGCCTGCTGAAGACTCCCAGGACATAAGGGCTTTTCCCATTGGTCCATCCTGAAACAGGTCTTGCCAGCCTCTGAGTCTCCATTCCTTTTCCAGTAGAGGATGCCATGATCAAGGACAGAAGTCTTCCAGGCCCAGGGGAACCCTGATTAATCCAGATCTGGGACCCTGTCAGAAGTAACAGTAATTTGTCTGAGAGTTTCCTCCTTGGACAAGTTGCAATCAATCTCAAATCGTCATCTGTGTGGTCTGTGGCCTACCAGCATTGGAGGAAGGGAGCTGAAAACTCAGAATTCCTGGGTTCCTCCCCATGACTCAGTCCCAGCTTCTCAGGGGAAGGAGCAAGGAACATGCAGCTCTTTCTTAGGCTCACAGAACCCTGGTCCCTGCTGCCACCAGCCTCCCTGTCCTGATATTTTCCAAAGCTTTCTGAGTGCGAACCGCATGCTCCTTTCTCTGCCTTAAGCATCTCCTGGGTGAGCCCAGGGGCCTTGACCCAGCACCATTTAGGTTTTGAAGTGCTCAAACAGTGCCTTGGTGCCCCAGGGTAGGAGTATTATTTGGCCTTGACCTTGTTCCTCTATCTGCAGCCCAACCAGCCACTGGAAGTCCCTTGCCCCTGACCCATCAGATGATGAGCATGATCCTGCGGACAGCACCTCCAGACCCCGATTCTCCCACAACGGTTTGAGTGACAGCGACACAGAGGCCAAGCCAACAGAGACCAATGCATAGCCCGGGAGTGGCTCACAAGCTCCCCACCCCACAGCCTCTCCCAGGAAATAGAGGGGTACCTCTGCCCCCGCTCGACTGCCGATCTGCATGGAAAACATCACAGCGCTCTGTAAGGGGGACTTTCCAGGCTGTGGGTGTCTGATAGCTCCACGTGGAAGAGGTGGGGGAAGAGGAGTCTCTGCGAGGAGAACTTCCACTCCTGCCTCAGAAATGCCACGCGCTGGGCTCCTACCCTGGACCACTGTGAACGATGTCAGGTGGCCTGGCACTTCATGGAGCCAGCAGTGGACCTCCATGTCAACCTCCTGCTCAGGGATGGTGGATTGGTTACCTGCTGGACCACTCCAAGTTGCTGGGCCCATGGGAAAGAGTCAGGAGGGAGCAGCAATGCCTCCCCTCTGCTGGGGTGAGGGCTTTCTCTTCTCAGTGCCTGCCTGCTGTCTTTTTACTGTTTAATTTAAATACCCAAACCTCCCTGCAGCTGCATCCTTGAGAGTGGGAGGGGCTGCTGTCGCAGCTGGGCCCTGTGGGATGTCTTGGGAATCTCCTCTCCTTCTTCACTCCTCCAGGGGTCCTTTCTCATGCACCCTGCAGCCGGGTAGCACTGGTGAGCAGAGCTGGGGACCTGGTTCTTAAGAGGAAGTGTAGAGAGGCGTGGCAGCCTGGTG
The DNA here is from genome assembly GCA_004026605.1 of Ondatra zibethicus. NCBI lineage: Eukaryota > Metazoa > Chordata > Mammalia > Rodentia > Cricetidae > Ondatra > Ondatra zibethicus. The sequence goes on along the minus strand of PVIU01002152.1, from coordinate 96,859 downwards.
CTTTTGGCTTGGGCCTAGCAAACCTTGTTGAGTATTAAGTGCAATGAGCAATTATTTAAGAGCTGATCTCTTCCACCTGCACCAGCCCATGGCTTCCAGCACTGCCTTCCTTCTGTCCACAGTGTAGCCAGCTCATTTGGTGCTGAGGACTTATGGTGGGCACAATGGAAGGTAGATGTTTGGTCTGTTTACCAGACCAGAGTTCTAACCCTTTGTCATCTTTTCTTCTGCCCGTGTCCCTGTTCCCACACTTACCCCAGACACAACAACAAGTGGTCTGGGCATCCCAACTGCTTCCCATAAAAGTCATTGCACCCACTCTACGAGACTTAGGGGCCCAAGAGCAGTGCCTGGTGCTGGACCTGTCTGCCATCCCCCTTCCCTTCATGCAATTGGTTTGTACTTCTCGGGCTGTGCTCGCCCTGTGGACCTGATTAAGGAAATAAAAGGCCCCTTCCCTCCTGGCCACACGTGTTGTGTCCCTGCCTCTCCTTGCAGGCTCAGGAGAAATCCAGGGTGACCCCAGGGCAGGGGCTGGGGTGGGATTCCGGTGGGGACATGGAGGAGCCACCTTGGTCTGTGGTGGCCTACTCCCAAGCCAGACCAGTGCCACTCATGGAGCCTTGGCAGTTTAGATAGGTGAGGAGATTGGATAAGGAAGACAGAGCCCCTGCCCCCTTTGTATTGAGGCTAGTGGGGTTGGCAGCCCACTATGCTCTCCCTCTTCCTCCCTTGCTCCCCCTCCCTTCTTCCCTCACCAACCCTTTTCAAAACTTTGATTTTAGTCCCTCCAAAAGTGACTTTTTGATCAAAATTTGGCAGCATTTTCTCTGTTCCTCCACCCTTTCTGACCACAGGAAACTTGAATAAGCTGGGAGTACCTTAGATGCCTGCTTGGCCCCGCCTGCATGCCTGAGCTGAACCTTGGCTTTGGCTATGCTTTGCAGCAGTTATGGGGAAGTCTTGCAGATGACAAGAAACCAAAGACCTCCTCCCCTCCTCTTCTTTCTCCTCCTCCTCTGAACATTTTTCATGACCAGATACATTTTCTGCAGGAGTTAAACGGTCTGGGGTGGTACGGGTGTGGGGGGGAGGCTCTGCTGATGCCAGCCACCCAGGAAGTCAAGAGAGGAAACCAGACGGAAACATCACCAAAATGAGCTGGGGAGAACTATGAAATGGATCCTTCTAGGACAGAGCTGCCTGCCCTCCAACAGAGGCAAGGCAATGAAAGTGAAGTTATATATGTTTGTTGAAACTGAGTCTCACTGCGCAGCCCCGGCTACCTCCTATTCCCTCTTCTCCTGCCTCAGCCTCCCTAATGCCAGGATTCCTGGTGTGAGCCGGCACACCCAATTTGGGGCGAAAGGATTTTGCTCAAGTCAGAGAACTTTTGGTACTCACGTAATCTGCTCAGCATTTGAGAAAGCTGTCTTTATTAGTTTCTGTGGCCTGGGCACGGTCCTTTCAGACCAGGGATATCTCAGTGAGGAATCTGACACTCAGGACATATGCCTTCTGCTTCTGTGTGTCAGCTTCCGTCCTGAGAAGAGTAAATCACAGTGCCTGTTCTCGGGGGAAGGTGAGCAGGAGCGAATGCGGAAGGGCAGAGGAGGTGCTTCCCGAGACAGTATTTGGAGCTAGGGCATGGGCAGTTAGTGCGGGGACATGCACAGGAAAGGAAGCTTACACAAAGGTCCCGAGGCTGAGCGGGACACACTGTGCTCATACCACAGCTGCCTGGGAAAACCAGAGGTCACAGCACCCCACCACCACCACCACCACCAGTGCTTCTCAAAGCATGACCCTTGGCTAGGGTTGTAGACTCCAGGTTATGAAGGGGGCAATTCCCTTGGTTCCCACTCCCTGAGGCCCATAAGGCCACCAAAGCATGTCTTTATTTGGGTTACACCTGGAAAACTCCGCAAGTTCCTGAATGCCGGCAGTACCTTATTCCTGAGATGCCTGTGAGTCCACAAAACAAAGCCATGGTCCACGTGCCTGTCTTGCAGCCACCTTGTGTCCTGTTCGAACCTCCCTACTGATTTCCAGCCCTTAGGATTGCTCTGACTCCTGAATAAGAGGCAAGGGCAGGAACCAGAGCCCTTGGGGGACTCCCCATAGTGCCCAGACACTACAACAGCAGCCAGTGACCCCCAAACTGCTCCCTTTGTCCTCGAGTCCTCTTGGCAGATTATCCCAGTTGTCCTTTCCCCATCCCCGGCCCCCCGTGCCTGGTGGCACAGACACTTAGCGATTTGCTCCTTAATTGTCCCCCAGCTAGGCTGCGCAGATGCCGCTCTTTAATCTCTCCTGATAAATGAATCGCGCCGCTCCTTTAATCATATGTTCATATCCAAGCCAATTTGAATCAATTTGGCAGGGAGCATGTTGCAAGAGATGCCATGACGGCTGTTCTCCCCCCAGGGCCTCAGAGCCTCAATGACTTGCAGTCCGCACTCAGCAAGGAGCCCAGGAGGCCCATCTAGGAAAAGGAGCGCCTACCTAAAAGGTGGGGACTTTTTAAAGTCAGCCACCTCATTTGCTTCTTGCACTCCAAGCAGGCTGTGTGGGAATCGAAGATGAATTCCCAAAGGCCTCAGGAGTGGGAGGGACAGGGGATGAGCTCACAGCCTGCCTTGGTCACTGAATAAAGGGCCACATTATCGTGCCTGGGAGAAAGTGCTGTCTTAAATCTAACCCTGATCCCTTCTGTTCCCCTTTCATTTCCTTGGAGCTGGCTCTCAGGAACTTGGAACACCTCATCACCTCTTACACAGCAACACATGTCAGACCAGGCTATGCTGGTTTGTCCCCGCCTGCTGCTGGCAGCTGCAACTCTTCATCTTTCCCTAGGCTATCTAGCCCAGGGACAGCCCTGTACCACATTCTGCCTTTGGGGTAGCTACCTCCACCCTGCCTCAGTTGGAGTTCAGATGCAGTGGGAAAAACAAGCATGCTACCTACACCGCAACCTTTGGAAAAGGGGCCGACTCTTCTGGCCTCCGTTTCCCCGTTTGTAAAGTGAGGTGGTGTTGCTGACAAGAACTTTTGGTTCCTAAGTTCAGAGCTCATTGCTGCAGCCACAGCACCCTGAGGTGGCACCCATGGGGCTGGGAGGCCTGGGTAGTGGGGAAGTTGATGGAGTGGGGCTTGGCTTCTAGCCAAGCCTCTTTCATTCCCTGTCCTCTTCCCTTCCCCACTCTGCCAGTCCCCCGCAGGAGATCTGTCTTTCTTTCCCTGGGAACCCAGGAGAGAGTTACCATTTCGTCAGATCTTATTTGCAAGTCCACAGCCCTGGTTGTAGAGCTCAGTAGACTGGCCCCCACCCCCCACCTGGAGATTCTTCCCATATTGCTCCCAGAAGCCACACCTTTTAAAAAGGCAATGTTACCTTTGTCTTGGGTCTCTCTATGTAGCTCTGGCTGTCCTGGAACTCCATATGCAGACTGGAGTTCTCTTTGAACTCACAGAGATCTGCCTGCCTCTGCCTCCCAAGTGCTTTGGATCTCTCTTTTCCCAGATCGAATCATAAGAGTGGTCTGGATTGTTCTGTCTTACCATCACGGTCAACATTGGCCTTTTAATGATTTCAGCATCAGGAGGCTCAAGGAAGCAGTCCCCCCCCCCCGAACCTTTCTAAGGCCTCTGGGAAGTCTTAGGAGTGAGAAGAGCTGAGGCAATGATGGGGTGTGGGGGGTGAGCAGGAGGAGTGTTTCCCAGCGAATGACCTGTTGGTGAGGAGGTAACAATAGTTCTGCACTGAGTTTGCTGGTCCCCAGCCCTTAAGCTTGGTTGACATAATCCCTCACAATTCTGTTAAGTGTCATTATCACCTCCCCGCCCCGCCCCCACAGGTCCCTGAGGTTCAGAGAGGTGATGTCAGCTTTTCAAGTCTTCTGCTTGGTTCCAGCAGCTGGCCAGGCATCTGGAGCCATTCCAGGCTTGTCAGAAAAAGAAAGGCAGGAAAGCGAAGAACCACTGTCATAGCCTTCTCATGCCGCTGTGTGCTTGGTATTCACCAGGCCGGTCCTGAGGAAGAAAACACTCTTGGCGATTTAAGGATAAAATGCCCACCTCACATTCATGTTGCTCTTTATAATTTTTAGAGCACCCCCATACATTATCACATTTGCACTGCACTCCCACTGTGCCAACAATATGGATAACGGTTCCACACGGCTCAGAATGCAAATTTTAAGTGATATTCCCTTCATCTAATTTCATGACGGTAAGACAGAACAATCCAGACCATTCTTGAGATTTGATCTGGGAAGAGAGAGATCCAAAGCAATAGCCATTTTGGAGCTAACAAGGATGCTAGATCTGTTTAGAAGGAATTTTACAGAGAAATTGAGTTTTCTGCAGTGTTTGCTCCTATGATGGGTCATATCCATAAGAGAGATTCCAGAAAGGCTGTGTGCTTTGTGACTGAAGTTGGTGGCACAAATCTCCCAGTAGAATACTTATATGTGCAGATAGAATTTGCTTTTGATATCAAAAGTCAGCTATGACAGTTTTATCAAAAAAAATTTTAAAGGATATTAAGTTTTGACACCGTTCAGGCAAATTATATTTGAGGTGACTTAAGAGTCAAAGAGTTTGCACATTTTAATAAATTTTTATATGTTTTGTGCCACATTTACGATCTGACTAGATTAGGGAAAGAAGCAAATGCATTTGGGGAAGAGAGGGCACTGGGGGATTTCAAAGTGGGGAATAAAAGAAAAAAAGGGAGGTAAGGAAGAAAAGGATGGTGCCTCGGGAAAGGTGCAGCTCGCAGCCTCTGCAACAGTAAGTCTTTGAAAGACAGGTCGGCGACCAGCAGCCCAACAAATAAAATTGTGTGTGATGAGATAGGTCCAATGTCTCATTTAAACCCCAGGGCCTGACATCAGCCTTGCTGGAGGGCGGAGTCTGGCCCCTAGGGACTACTATATGATGGAGAGGAAGTCATAGAAACCCTGGTGGGTGGCACTCTCTGGAGGGTTTTGTGCCAAGGACGGGTCTTGTGATGTGCCCCTGTGGACCTTGGCTCTTACAGGGGGCATCTCATCCCAGTGGACACACACCTAGCTATCAAGCAGGCATTAGTGATGGGAAGGGGCTTCTGCTGCGCACAAGGACCTGCTGAAATAAACCAAGAGCAGAGAAGCAGCTTGGGGCTGTAGATGTAGCTCCGGGGTACAACACTTGTCTAACCTGTGCAACACCCTGGGTTCCATCCCCAGAGTGGAGGAAGGAAAGGAAAGAGGGTTGGAGAGGGAGAGGAAGGGAGAGAGGAATGGTTTTATAGCTGTTAATGGGTCCCTAACTATTACAAGTACACGTGACAACTGGCCATGGTAGGGAATGTCTTTGTTCCCAACACTCCAGGAGACAGGAACAGATGAATCTTCCTGAGTTCCAGGCTAGCCTGGTCTATATAACAAATTCCAGGCCAGCTAGTGCCAGAACATGAAAAGAAGAAAGTATACATGAGAATGCAGGACAATAAATAAATGGGGAGCCAGGGACATAGCTCTGAGTGGTAAAGAACATGTGTAAGGCCTCGGGTTCTCTTCCCAAGAACACGTGTGAGGGAGCTGGAAGGGTGGGGGGTACCTAATCCCAGGTACTAGGGCCAGTCTGCAGCATATCAAGCACACACACCCCTTCCCTGCCGCTCCCCTCCCTGAGTGTGTGTTATGGTATCTGTGCTATTAACATGAAATGTGTATGTGATTTTTGAAAATACAGGTGTGGGTGCCAACGCCAAAGAAAATCCCTCCACTGTGGCTGACTGGAAGATTGTTTCTTTCTTAACCTCCTCTGTATAGATGCCAGGCTGTGCGTGATGGGGTGGGGAGTGGGTGGGGCAAACCATGTGGCAAAGCTGCTTAGGCACCGCTTGGCTCCTAGCTTGGGGAATGCCGCCCTTAAAGCAGCAGGCATCTGCTGGCAGGCCTGAGAGCAGAAGCTGGAAAGACACAGATTGGAGGGTGGAAGAGTGGGAAGAAGAGAATCCAAACCTCACTCTCCTACCACCAGCCCAGAGCCCTGCAGGTGATGGGTCTGGGTAAGGACATTCCTATTGATAAAGGGGCTGGAGGTGAAGTGGAGGTCATATGAAGATGTATAAATATAATCCCTGCTCTAAAGAGACATTTCTCACTGGCCCAACTTTGTCCTGGCTGATAGATTTGTGCATCTAATGTCTGTTTCCACCTGGGAAGGTTCATCCTCTTAAGGAGAATGTCTTGTTATTAAGTCAAGTGACCAGGGAGTTTCTCCAAGGAAATGAGAAGATTTGGGTGTAGAAGGGGCCACCTGGGGCTTCAGGCACACCAGAAGGTCTGGGAAGGACAGTGGGTCCCCCAGGGCCTGAGTGCAATTTCCATGTCCCTCCCCACCCCCACCCCGCTCCTCAGTAGAAATCAGCTACAAATCTCAGCTTGTTGGGAACAGATGGCCTTGGCTGACGAATAAGCCACCGCAGGCTGCTCCACCTGTTCTGGAGCTGGAATAATCAGCTCGAGACAAACATCGATGCTGAAATAACTCACGGCAGCGGGTGATGCGCCGCCACGGATTCCAACACTCTCTTAAGCAGACCCCTTCCCCTCACCCTTCCCCAGCCCTCCCCTTTCCCCAGCCCTCCCCCCACTCCATCCAGGCCCCGGAGGCCATCAGAGAAGGTAATGGAGCAGAGATGATTGAGGCCCAAATGGAGCAAGAGAGGCTGGAGGAGCTAGCAGTGCCTGGCAGGGCCGGGTGGAGGGCAGGGCTGTGTCCTGTGACAGGGAGACTCACCCGATCTGGTGAGAAATTGTCTCAGGGGGCCTTGGAGAAGGTGCGAATGACCGAATGACGGGGGTAAGAGTGGCCTAGCAAGGCTGAGGAGACTTCTTCCGGTCCCGGTTGGAAGAGACTTAAAGACCTGAGATTTGCTTCATTAAAGGAGCGCTATGCAAATAGGACCTAGCTAGGAAGTGGCTCCCAGCACACAGCGCCTGCACAGAGCTTCTTCCCCGCTGGCTGCTAGTGGGTGCCTGGCGCCCGCAGTCACTCGGCTTGCTTGCGGTCAGCTTCCCTTTACCTCCTTGATGAAGTCATCTGGGCTAGTGTGCCCAGCCTGGCCGAGGCAGCTGAGCCCAGGGAAGAATGAGACAGTCAGTGGGGGTCAGGCTTCCTGGGGGAACCGGTGGAGAAAGAGCAATCCTTCAGGCAGTGACTTTCTGGTTCACTGAACACAGATAGGGGTCCAGGGCACCAATTCTTAACCCGTCGGTCGTGAGCAAAATTAAAGTTATGAAGTAGCAATGAAAACAATTTTATGGCTGGGGGTCACCACAACATGAGGAGCTGTGTTAAAGGGTCCGCAGCGTTAGGAAGGCTGAGAGCCACGCTCTTGAGGCTGGTGGGCACAAGCAGAACCCTGATGGGGGTGGGGGGTCTGGGGGGGGACTCTGCAGTCATTCCTGCTTGTGAACAAAATGTAAAAAGAGCAATAAAATGGCCCAGTGTTACCCTTAGTCACAACGGTGTTCCTCAGGGAACTGCACCCCAACCGCTCTCCCTGCCAGCTGAGGGCAGATCTGAAGATTCATCAGGAGACACTTTTGTATTGACCCTCCCCCCACAAAGAAAAGAAAATGGTGGCATAAGAACAGACAGGAGGACCAATGGAATCGAATAGAAGACCCGGATATCAATCCACACATCTTCGAACACCTGATCTTTGATAAAGAAGCAAAAAATATCAAATGGAAAAAAGAAAGCATATTCAACAAGTGGTGCTGGCATAACTGGATATCAACATGTAGACAAATGAAAATAGACCCCTATCTATCACCATGCACAAAACTCAAGTCCAAATGGATCAAAGACCTCAACATAAAGCCAGCCACACTGAACCTCATAGAAGAGAAAGTGGGAAGTACGCTTGAACGCATTGGCACAGGGAACCACTTCCTAAATAGAACCCCAGCAGCACAGACACTGAGAGAAACAATTAATAAATGGGACCTACTGAAACTGAAAAGCTTCTGTAAAGCAAAGGACACGGTCAACAAGACAAAACGACAGCCTACAGAATGGGAAAAGATCTTCACTAACCCCACATCAGACAGAGGTCTGATCTCCAAAATATACAAAGAACTCAAGAAATTGGACACCAAAAAAATCACGTAATCCAATAAAAGAAATGGAGTACAGACCTAAACAGAGAACTCCCAACAGAGGAATCTAAAATGGCTGAAAGACACTTAAGGAAATGTTCAACATCCTTAGTCTTCAGAGAAATGCAAATCAAAACAACTCTGAGATTCCATCTAACACCTATAAGAATGGCCAAGATCAAAAACACTGATGACAACTTATGCTGAAGAGGTTGTGGGGAAAAGGGAACACTTCTGCATTGCTGGTGGGAATGCAAGCTGGTACAACCCCTTTGGATGTCAGTGTGGCGATTTCTCAGAAAATTAGGAAACAACCTTCCTCAAGACCCAATAATACCACTTTTAGGTATATATCCAAAGGATGCAAGGACATGTGCTCAACTCTGTTCATAGCAGCCTTGTTTGTCATAGCCAAAACCTGGAAACAACCTAAATGCCCCTCGATTGAAGAATGGATTTTTAAAAATGTGGTACATTTACACAATGAAGTACTACACAGCAGAAAAAAATAATGACAGCTTGAATTTTGCAGGAAAATGGATGGAACTAGAAAGCATTATTTTGAGTGAGGTAACCCAGACACAGAAAAACAATTATCACATGTACTCACTCATAGGTGGTTTATAAACAAAAGCAAAGAAAACCAGCCTACAAATCACAATCCCAGAGAATTTAGACAACAATACGGACACTAAGAGAGACTTACATAGATCTAATCTACATGGGAAGTAGAAAGTATAAAAAGACAAGATCTCCTGAGTAAATTGGGAGCATGGGGACCTTCAGGGAGGGTTGAAGGGGGGAGGGGAGAGGCAGGGAGGGGAGCAGAGAAAAATGTAGAGCTCAATAAATATCATGGGAAAAAATAAAAAATAAATTTAAAAAAAATTTAAAAAATGGTTCTTAGCTGGGCAGTGGTGGTGCACACCTTTAATCCTAGCACTTGGGAGGCAGAGGCAGGCAGATCTCTGTGAGTTCGAGGTCAGCCTGACCTACAAAGAGAGTTCTAGGACAGCCAGTGCTGTTATACAGAGAAACCCTGTCTCAAAAAACCAAAAAAAGAAAAGAAAAGAAAAGCAAATGGCTCTTAAAAAAATGTAATCACAATACTCTCCTCATACCTAAAAGCTAATCAATAGTTTTTTACTCTCAAAGATTCAGTCAGTATTTAAATTTCCCTAATGCTATTACATACTTTTTATTTTACATATATTTATTTATGTGTTTTATATAGAACAGATGCACAAGCTTGTAATCCCAGGTACCCAGGAGACTGAGGCAGGAAAATCACAAGTTCAAGGCTAGCCTAGGCAACTTAGTGAGTCTGTCTCAAAAATAAAAATAAAAAGGGGATAGGGGCGAGGAAATGGCTCACTGGGTAAAACTCTTGCTTTATTAGCCTGAGGACCTGGGTTCTGATTCCCCAGAGCCTATGTAGAAGCTGGACTGGTTGGCACATCTGCAGTCTCACTGTTCTGTCAAGATGGGAGAATCCAGGAGGCTCTCTGGCCAGCTAGCCGGGAGTATTGCACAGCAATGGCAAGGCGGAAGGTAAAGACAGATACCCGGGGCCTTCTGGTCTCTACACATGCATCCACATTCACCCATGTACATACACAAGCACAAAATGATAAAATAGTAAGAGGTGGAGATAGAGTTCAATTGTGTATCATTTGACTGGCATGTGCAGGACCCTGAATTCAGTCCCCAGTGTTAAAAAAAGGGGGGGTGGTTTGTTCAAAACAAGATCCAAATAAGATTAAAGGACTTTAAAAAAAAATGAAAGACTATGTTCACAGCCTTCTCTGCCAGGGATTCTGATTTAACTGGCCTTGGGTGTGGCCCCAGCATCATATTGGTTTTCATGTGCAGCCAGGTTCGAGAAACACCCTGTCTTCCCAGCGCTTGGAGATCCCTGCAAGAGCCTCCCACCCAGGATGTTAAATACATCTCCCTGGCTTCAGCCGGCACACCAGGCAGCTCACACAGCTGCCGGCATGAACATGCTAGCCAAGAGGTGCACATCTCCTCCAGGCACCTCTTTTGAGGTGTGCTGGACAGGGTGTTTCTTTGCCTCCAAGTTCCCACCATGCATGCCTGCTCCCATCTCTTTCTCCCCTAATGTGCCCAGTGCTTGTTCTTGCCTTGCAAGGATAACAGATTTTTTTTTTTTTTTACCCTTTTCTGTAATAGCAAAATTCCTGCCTCAGGAAAAGTGAGAACTCCCCGGGGGCTGTACTCATTTGCTGTTTAAGAGGCTGCCTGCCTGCAGAGCTGGAGCCGAGCGAGGGCCTGCTGGCAGCTTGGCAGCAGACCTAAGAAACGTGAGGGATTTGAGTAGAATCTGAACCCAGCACATTTCAGGACATCTAAGAAATGGCCCTGTCTTAAGATGTTAGTCTCAGGATCAAGGTAAAGAAGGACATTGCTGTCTATAGCTGCCCAGTCTCTGCTTGGAGCTGGCCTCGAACTTGCCTTCTTGTGGTTGCTTCTGCATTCCCAATCGGACCCTTCCACTCTTCTTGCTGATTGGATCCCTTCCTCCCTCCTGTGTCCCCCACTCCATGCCTCACTGGATGTTGGTGAAACAAATCAAGTCTAAAATAATGAGCAATCAGCTACCCTGATGCTCGGGGCAGCCTGGGCAGGGCTGAGGGAAGGGATAGAGAGCTGAATCATTTATAAAGCTTAATAAAGATGCAGATGAGTGTGCTGAGGAGGAGCCCAGAGCTGGGTTTATTCATTATTCAAAGTTATGCAAATGCCACTGGGCATGCATGAGAGAATCCTGCCCCTTGTCCCTCCCCCAACCCCATCCGGGCTGACAGATCCAACCCTCCTTGTGTATCCCCCTCCAACACCTAGCAACCCATTTCCAGACCTGCAGGGTAGTAGGAATCCTAGACAGCAGTCTTCCAGAGGGATTACCACAGGCCCTGGCCTTCAGGTGAGCCTCTCCAGGCCTGAGGCAAAGGGCTTCTCCGTGCCTACAGAAACCCACAGAAATATGCTCTGCTCTAGCAGTGTTCAGGTCCGCGTCTTCATATCTCACATTTCTGCCTAAGGGGGATAGATTTCTCAAAGTCTAATCTAAATCCCTCTTGCTGCATAGAATGTCCAATGCAGAAACAACCAGATTCTCTTCAATCACTCTCCCCGAGAAGTGAGATGCAGGTATGCCTAGAGTCATTTTCCAGCCTGTGTCTGCAGGCCAGGTCTTCTGTTTGCCTGGCTTTGGCCCCTTGCAGGTTGGATTGACATCCCTTAAGCTCCCAAGCCTGTTCAGGAATACCAAACTTTGCTGAGAGTTGAACCAGGCCTGACCTTCAGATCATTGAGCTCCAAAGTCCTGTCCTCCCTCTGCGCCAATCTTCCCCTCTTTCAAACCAAGACCTCATTTGTCAATTCAGTGAGGCTGAGGGATGAAGAATTGGGTCAGAGTGGGGAGCGGCATCGATTGCCTCGGCTCCCCTCCTTTTCTGGCCTGACTCTCCTCCCTCTGCAGCCCGTCTATTTTTAGCCTGCCTCTGTTTTCTGTAGTCTGGTTGGCAACCACTCTGGCCTCTTTCTCTTCATTGCCCTTATCTCTCCCTTGCAGCCTGTGCAGACCCCAGCTGCTGCTCCTGAGGACTCTTACTGCCTCCCAATTGCTTTTGATTTTCTTCCATCTTGAAGATATGTTGGGGCTGCCCAAGAGGGGATGCCTGGCCATGCTCTGGCAAAAGGGAGGCAACGAGATGACGCTGCATTGGGTAAATCCTTCGCTATTACAGAGGCCCTTCGTTGTCCTCCAGCCCCTTCTGCCGTGACTTTTGCTTCACTGTGCTCCCAGACGTCTCCCTATGTCACCTCTCCTGTGACCCCGTCCAACTGCAGCTAAGGAAAGCTCCCTTCCGCCCACCTGTGCACGCTGGGCCTTGGCCTCTGGCTTTGTGTGTGCCATGCTCCTGCAGGCTCTGCTTTGGTCTGCAGGTTGCCAGTCTCTCCTTACCTGACCCTGTTTTACCCCATTCTTTGCTAGCCTGTTCCCCTACACCCCTTGGCCCCAGGGCTACTGCTCTGCCGCTCTCAGTTGTGGCTTCAACAGGGACTCTCTTGTAAAGGCCTAAGACTGCTCAGGCAGGGTTTGGTAGCCTCCCCCACTTGTCCTTTCTCAGGCTCTGCAAGACATTGGTCTCCCCCTTTTGGCTGTCACTGACAAGCTGAATAAGGTTGGATATTTTGGAAGGGGAACTGCAGCTGGCTGGGGGAGGAGGACAGCACGTTAGAGAGACAGAGGAAAGAGAAGGCAGGCGGTGGGCCACGGAGCAGGGGGACGTTCCTTAGATGGCTCTTGCCAGCTTTGTCAGCATGAGAGTTGCTGAGCTCATAGGCAGGATGCTGGCCCTTCCCAGCATCTGGTCTCTTTGCCCCACCGCCCCCGATGTTATACTACAACACAGTCCCTTGCTTTGTGGCTCCTTCCTTTTCAAACAGAACCATGCTGGCCTTGAGTTCATCCTCACATAGCTGAGCATGACCTTGAACTTCTGGTCCTTCGCCTCCAGTGTCTAAGTACTGAGATTACAGGTGAGCACCGTGCCTGGTTTATGTGCTGCTGGGCTCTGAACCTGGGGCTGCGTGCACACTAGGCAGATACTCTACCAAATGAGCCCCATCCCCTCAGCCTTTCCTACCATTCTCTAGTAGACATCCAGTGCATGGCTCACCCTTACTGACCCACTCCTCAGTAAGACTGCTGTTGACCATGCATGGACGGCTCAGCATCTCCCAGACTTTCTTGTCCTTCCTTAGTCCCCCAAAACATTATGTGTTATAATTTACATGTGTTTAATTTACATGTATACTCTGAGCTTGGGGGTCAAACTGGTCTACTGAGCAAGTTCCAGAAAAGCCAGGCCTCTCAAAGAAACCCTGTCTCAAAAAAAAAAAAATTTTTTTAATTTAATTACGTCTTCTCACTGCCACCATGCGCTCCATTAGAGTAAGAATTTTTAACCAGGCGGTGGTGGCACACGCCTTTAATCCCAGCACTTGGGAGGCAGAGACTGGACTGGCCGACAGAGCGAGTTCCAGGACAGGCTCCAAACACAGAGAAGTCTTGTCTCGGAAAAAAAAAATATATATATATATATATATATATATATATATATATGAATTTTTAAAAATCATGACAGAACACATATAACAGCATCTTAGCTATTTTAGGTGCATAGTTAGCTCAGTGACATTAAACACATTCATGCTGCTGTGTGACCAACTTCCAGAACTTTTTTCGTCCTCCAGAACTGAGGCTCTGGATCCATAAAGGAAGCACAATTTCCTCTTTCTCCGCTCAGTCCCTGGCGGCAGATGCGTTCTCTCTGTCCCTCTGGCGAATCTCACCGCTGGACTCCCACAGGCAGATCCGTGCCGCATTGGTCCTTCTACTCTTCTCTCATTTCACTTAGCATGTCCCCATTTCAGCCACGAAGTGGCATGTGTCAGGGTTCTCTTCCTTTTCAAGAGTCAGCACTCCCCCATGACATGTACAGACTACATTTTGTTTGTCCATTCATGTGTTAATGGGCATCTGGGCTGTTTCTGCCTCTTGGCCATTGTGAACAAATGATGCTATAATCATGGGTGTATAAAATATTCTTTTGAGTCCCTGCTTTCAGATCTTTAGGAGATATCCCCAGAAGTGGAACTGCCAGATCATAGGCTACTTCTCTTTCCGGCTGGCTAGGTTTATGTCAACTTGACACAAGCTAGAGTCATTTGGGAAGAACTTTCAACTGAGAAAATGCCTCCATAAGATCAGACCACAGGCAAGCCTGCAGGGTATTTTCTTAATTAGTGATTGATGTGGGAGGGCCCAACCCCTTGTGGGTGGTGCCACACCTGGGCTGGTGGGCCTGGGTGCTATAAGAAAGCAAACTAAGCAAGCCAGGTAGAGCAAGTCAGTGAGCGGTACCCCTCCATGGCCTCTGCATCAGCTCTGAACTCCAGGTTCCTGCTGTTTGAGTTCCTGCCCTCACATCCTTCAGCAATGGAGTGTGACCTGAGAGTTGTGAGCTGAAATACACCCTTTCCTCCCCGAGTTGTTTGTGGTCCTGGTGCTGACCACAGCGACAGAGACCCTAACTAAGACAGGCCCGCTCTGCTGATTTACAACAGGGATTTCCATCTGTGTGTTTACTGATTGTCTTGGTTGCTTTTTCTGTTTCTGTGACAAATATCCTGGAATAAAAGCAATTTAGGGAAGAAAGGGATTTATTTGGCTTTCACTTCTAGATTAGAGCCCGTTATCGAGGGAAGTCAAGGCAGAAACCTAAAAATGTCACATCTATAGTCAAGAACAGAGAGAGGATAAACGCACGTATCCTTGCCCAGGACTCAGCTAGCCTTCCCACCCTTACAGAGTGTGGAGGCCTCTGCCTAGGGAATGGCAGTGCCCACAGTGGGCTGGGTCTTCCCACGTCAGTAATCAAGACAATCCTTCACAGACATGCCCGCAGGTCAGTCTAGGGAACTCCTCCTGAAGAGTCTCTTTCCGGATGATTCTGGATTGTGTCAAGTAGACAGCTAAAATTAACCAGCACACTGGGGCAGCTGCAAAGTACCCTACACATACTAGAAACTAAATCAGTATTTATGTATCATATGAGCAAGCGATAATAAAATTTGATCCTTACACACCTCTGTGTAGTTGGCCAGTCTTAGTATTGCCATTACAGAGACTGATTCCTGAGAACCAATGGCCCCAAAAGCAGACTTGGCACGGGGCTGACAGGATGAGCTGGCTTTGGAACTCACTGGAGAAATGAATCAGAGCTAACGCATATGTCTGGGCCTTTAAGGACTAGGGTAAGTAGAGTGGTTTTACTTGAGGTGTATTTCTTTATGACTATTTCATTCCTATCGTTCACCTTCCCTGTCATTTCCTCCTGTCATATCCGTCCCTCGTTCTCCCAGCTTCGCTCTCCCCAGAACATGTAAGAGCTTGTTCTCCAGGGTGGAACTGGCCCTCTCTGGAGGTTCCCCCGCCCCCCTGGCTTCTGGGTACCGTCTAAGCACATCAACCTTGCATGCATCCCTGTTCACACCCCTCACCCTTCCACCCACCCAGGGGTAGTTACAAGCCCCATTCTCTTCCAAAGCAATTAGTGCAAGGAGGCCAGCCGCCTCGGTGCTAATGCTGTTTCATTAAGTGGGAGCAATCCTAATGATAATAAAATGGCACATTTAACATTCAAACATTGAACGGGGTTTCTAAGCGAGTGTGTCTCTGGCTTTCTTTCCGGTATAACAGTTCCGTCTTCATAAGGACCTGACAATACACCTTAATGAGAGAGTGGGGAGCCGAGCATCTTTACAGATCCAGGGAGAAGATGAGGATGAGACAAAGCAGCAGGCGAGAAGGACACAGTGCATCGAAGGATCGGATCGGAGACTCCTTGGATTCCTGGGGGTAACGGGCTCAGTGGCACTAATAGATCATTAGAGCCGATAAGAAGCCGAGTTACATAGAAAAGAAAGGCTTCTTCACACATTGTGCAATGCAGTTTGCTTTTGTTTATTTTTTCAGCAACTTTTTCTTTCTGGCGAATGTTCATTTATTAGAGCATGCTCAAGTTCATCCAACGTCCCAGCAAAGAGAATTTTAAGGAGCCCCTTAGTGTACTGAGCCCATTTCGGGTCCCTCCTAAGCTCCTTGCTGGTCTGTGATGGGTGAATCTTTGGCTAGCTTTCTGAGGATGGGAAGGAGGATGGCTGTGAAAAGAGGGTCAATCATTTGGTGTTTACAGGAGAGTCCATAGAAGCAGACAGAAGGGAAACATGGCAAGGCTACTTCCTTCTCCCAGAACTCATCCCCATGAAGGCTGTCCTCCCCACGAGAGAGTCAGCTGGGGCAGCTGGGGTCAAAGGTGGGCTTTGCTCAATGTAGAGAAGCGGCTCATCCGAAATGGTGCCAAGTCATAAGATGGCGGTAATTTCATGCTTAGCTCATAGAGGATCTTGCCCACAACAGGGGCCAACTTGAATCCGTGCCCTGAGAGAAGAATGTATCGTGTACCTTCAAGTACAGACTCTGGGCTCGAGAGAAGTTCCCTCCACACCCAGACAGCCACCTCTCCTCTTAGTCTCATCCCAAAGCTAGAAATTGTCTCCTACCACAAGTGCCCAGTTTTTGGACTGCCCTCCCTCCCTATACACCCAGTGTCCAGACTTCAGTTAATGCATGCAAGATCCCCTTTTGTCTGGTACTTCAGTATGTCTGTTTCTGTTTGCAGCCTCCCCACCTCCCCATCCTCAAGCTCACCAGAGAATCCAGCACCGATGACAATGTTGTCATACTTCGGGTGGCAATCAAGAATGAAGTGCTTATCGGGCGTGTTCTAGAAAGAAAGTCATACCTGTGTCCTCTGAGGACAGGAGGGGTAGGAACTACAGGCTCTGGCAGGAACTGGCCTGGAACTCTTTCAAGAGAGAACTGGATGGGGCTGAGGTCTGCCCTGCTTGTCCCATCCCCCCAGACATTCTGATTCTTAATGAACAGCTGTCACTCTCCTACTGTGCCATGGACACAGGAGGTAGTCATCTTCGTGAACTAACTTTAGCCAAGATGCCTCGGGCCCAATAGCATCTGTCTCTTCTCTTTGTCCCCGAGGCCTGCTCAACTGGGGACATCTTGCCAAGAACTGCTTTAGAGCTCTTCTGGGAAATATAGGGAGGGACTGCCAGGCGAAAGCCTCGCCGCCTAATAAAAAGGAATATGAATAATCTGTAACAGGTCCCTCACCTATCGAGGCGAACCAATCCACAGGAATTAGCTGGCTAGTTTGAGGTCACATACTGGGTCAGAGGTCAAATGGAGTAGGATCTGTCTATCCCCTCTCCTCCCCACTCCGCACCTTGGAACAGCCTGCTTACCGTGTACATACAGCGCTCCATGATGTCCGGCTCGGGCTGGAGGCCTGGCATGTGCTCTCTGACAAAGTGGCATAGAATCTGAACGTCTTGAATATCTGACAAGGTTGTGGGGCAGTCCCGCTCCTCTGGGTCCACACTGTCACCATGGTGATAGCCGATCTACACCCCCATTAGAATAGCATGGTCTGTAAAGCTGACCTTCTAAACATACCAGCCAGTGAGGGATGTGACTCCACCCATCATCCCAGTCCCCAGACCCGGCAGGTGCTGTGTGTTAGCACCTGAAGTTGCCCAATGCTCATCTTTTATTTATAAGGACAAGGCAGGTGCCCTAGACCTCAGGGTGGGGATGGGACGTAAGATATTATGCTGTAAATGGCCAGTGGTGAAGCAGACACCAGGAGGGTTCTAAAGAGGTATGTTAGAAAGTATGAATGCCCAGAACTGCATGGGTACCCAGTAGTACAATAGCCTTCTTAGCCTTTTTGCTTACCTTCATCAGCCCTGGGTACTCTGATGCTGGAAGTCCATAGATGTAGTGGGGAGCCTGGCCCAGACTCAGAATACACGGGAACGCCTGTGATACGCTATAGCTCCCAGGGACCTTTTCTCGCCAGTAATACACATTGATCCTAAGGGTCTTGGTGTAGGAGATGAAGGGGGAAACCATGAAGCTCTACCGACGACAACAGCAGACTCTGGTAGGGTCCTGTGGCCCTTTCCCATCCAACCTGCTTGACCTAATTCTGGTGTCATGGACTTATATACACTGTTATACGAAGTTCTCTAAATCTATCTTGTCCCTATTCTTACTTTTCTCCCACAGCAGCACCCCAGCCCTCCTTAACCATCTTTTCAGGAGTTGATACACTTCCCATTTGCTCAGTGCTTACTCTAAGTCTGGCCATCTCCTGGAGGCTCTATACACACCAGATAAGTCAGTTGACCAATAGCCTTTTCGTTTTGTTTTGTTTTTTTGTTTTTGTTTTTTCGAGACAGGGTTTCTCTGCAGCTTTGGAGCCAGTCCTGGAACTACTGTCCTGGAACTAGCTCTTGTAGACCAGGCTGGCCTTGAACTCACAGAGATCCGCCTGCCTCTGCCTCCTGAGTGCTGGGATTAAAGGCATGCACCGCCACCGCCCAGCGACCAATAACCTTTGGAGGTAGCTGTTATTTCTCATGCTGGTAAACCTGACGCTTAAAGAGCTGAGCAAACTTGCCCAGTGATAACCACTAGGAAGTAGAAGGTCCAAGGCTAAGTCAAGCCTGGCTGGCTCCAAGGTTTCTTTTCTTAGCTACTGACTCTCAGGCCTCCAGTTTGCCCTACCTGGAGAGGCAACTCAATTCCCAGGGGACGGAGAACCCGGTTGGTCCAGGGACCAGCAGTGATGACCAAGGTGTTGGCTTGATAGCTCCTCAAGGCGGTTTTCACTGTGACAGGTAGACCAGGTGTTATCTCTACCACCTTCTCTCCATCACACACTGTGCCTCCAAGCTGGCGAATTACATGCTGAAAGGGCAGGCCCGTGAAAGACGAATTAATTAGTTGTGTATGTGATTCACCCTGGGAGACCAACAGCCCCCTACTTAGGGCGGACAAGATTTCAGAATTTTAGGATGGACGGTGGTGGCGCACGTCTTTAATCCCAGCGCTAGGGAGGCAGAGGCAGGCGGATCTCTGTGAGTTCGAGGTCAGCCTGGTCTACAGAGTGAGTTCCAGCAGCCAGGGTGGTTACACAGAGAAACCCTGATGAGAGGATGAGAGAGAGAGAGAGAGAACCCTGAAAATCAAGACCAAAGTGAACAAGGCAAAACCTTCATATTGGCTTCACCAGGGGCTGCCTGTGGGGGCCCGGATGCCCAGAGAAGGGACCTGTATTGCCCCTGGGGCTGCACAGCCTTACCTGAAGGGCTCTGAGGGCCTTGTCTGCATAGAGAACACCTCCAGTCTTGTCCAAGAGCCCCACTTCTCCCCGGGTGAACCGAATGTTTGGGAAACGTTGCTTTAAATCCGCTGATGAGAGACACTCATGCTCAATCCCCTGCCTAGACAGAGTAGCCTGGGTTGTTTTCAGTTCTGGATTCTCCTTCATTCCCAGTAACAAGAGCTCAGTCTGCCTGTTTCAAAAAGAAAAGGCCGTTGGATGAAGGAATTTGTCATGGCCCCGGTCACCTATCCTCATTCCTCAGTACGGTACCCATGTCTACATCATCACAGCTTCGCCTGACATTCAGAGCACAGATGAAGCCATCTAAATTCTGCACCTGGTTTCCAGACCATTCCCAAGTCCTCCCTGACACTCACTGTTGGTTTGCTTGTCCCTCTATCCTGCTCTTGACAGCAGAGGTCCTAAGTTCCCATGATCTTTACTACCCCTCGGAAATGCCAAATGAACTAGCAGGTGTCCACTCAAATGTGGTTTCTTACCCTTCCTCCTGTTTCCTCCTTACGGAGCCCTCTGTGCCATCCCCTTACTCCTTTCCCATTTTTTCTTCCCTTCCCCTTTTCTTTATTTTTCAAAGCTTTATTTTATTATGAGTTTTTAAAATTTTGTAGGTATGCATGCATGTGAGTGTAAGGGCCCACAGATGCTAGAGGTGTTTGACCCCCCAGCAGCTGGGGTTACAGGCAACTGCGAAACTCCTGACATGGTACTGGGACAGAACTCAGGTCCTCTGGAACCCAACCATCTCTCTAGCTCTCCCTACCACCCCACCCCCACCCTGGTCTGTGTTCTTAGCATGTACTGCCTTGTCCTTCTGCATGTCGGCCTCATTGTCCCTTCTCTGTGGCTTAAGGAGGTCTGGTTCTGCTTCTAATCCGGGTGTCACCTTGATGTGACCTTAACCAGTGACTCACTACTCCAAGTCCCAAATTCTTCCTTTGAAACCCAGGACATTGAATGGCTGTTCGGTGGCTGCATGATGTCTGGGATTGCTACTCAACATTCAAGGGTTGCCAAGCCTGCAGTGCTCCAGAAGATCACCCTAGACCTGCAGCACTTTCACCAACAGCAAACTCAGAGACTCTCTGGTTTTGGATCTCAACAGGCTTCTGCAGCCCTTCTCACTCTGTGAAGGAGACAGCCAGTTCCCTTTGATGCTTCCTGACTCTCTGCCACAAGAGACCAGAAGTCCCTTTTTCGGGGGAGCTATCTAAACAATGGAAAGGTGCCTCTGCCCCTCGGGACTGCTCCAACGTTCCCTCTCGGCTTCAGCAGCCCCACAGCACAGCAGCAGCCAGCCACATCCCCCAGGTACTGCCTATAAAGCTCGTAATAGCCTATAATGGAGTCTCATGGATATTACATGCTTCCAAATCCCACATTATCTGGTTGTGGGGATTAAAGCGGAGACTGGGAGGGGGTAGGGATGCGGTGGGCCTGGGGGCCGGTGTCAGTACACAGAGCCGCGCAGCGCGCCCAATCCATTTGCCATGGCCCCCGCCTACCCAGCATTCGTGGTGAGATAGCGACGGCGACTCTGCTTCTTCAAAACTCAGCTTAGGCTGGATGAGACAGAATCCCCAGCCAGGAGCCAATCTCTTTTCCGTAGCCTCCAAAACGAACTTCAGATTAATTCTTAGGTCATGAAAACTTGCCTAGTCAACTTATTGGTCAACAAGATAATTAAGAAGCCACCCCAAAGGCTGGGAGTGAGGTTGGGGGGTGTGGCTTAGTGGGGAGTATTTGCCTAGCGTTCAGAAGTCCATGGGTCCCATCCCAGCATCTCCAAAAATAAAAGTACCCAGTGTCTTGTAGTTAGGTTAGGATGCTGGAGATGGAACTCGGGGATTCCTCCACACTAGGGAAATACCTCACCAAGCCACACCCCCTGTCTCAGATGTGTGTTTTGGTTTGTTTGAGAAAGGGACTTACTATGTCTACTATCCTAGTCCAGTCCGGTCTCAGCCTCGAGGTCTTTCTGCCATGTCTCCCATGTTGAACTTCAGGCATGTACCACTATGCCTAGCCAGGTGTTCTCAAACCTTTTTACCTGACAGACTCCAGGCTGAGTAGAATTGTGGGAAAGTTGCGGCTTGCAGCTCACCTACACAGATATAATGTCTGCTCTCTGGTCCAGAAACCCCACAGAGTGACTCTTAAACCCTGCCTGCAATATGGCAGCCTTGGTCTCTCCTGCAGTCTTCCCTTCTTCCATCTTGCCTTCCTTCCTACCTTCCTTCTTTCTTTGAACCAGAACTCCATTTACAGAGACATGTTGTATGGGGAAAACAAACTTGTGCCAAGACAACGGGCATATCTCTCGAATTATGAAATGCTGAGTGATGCTCTAATTCCCAAGTCGTCCTCTGGTGGATGAAGCCAGAGCTCCCTAACCCCAGGAGTAATCAGTGAGCTGATTCTGCGGTGGATGTAATTGTGCCGATTGTAATCATTTTGCTCCAGCTCTCTGCCCCTGTGGCATTTATTTCTTAGCCCAGATATTGATCTAACAGTGGGAAATTTTCCATCTGAATCTGTGATGCTAGACCCTCCCCAAGTCCGAAGATGTGTTTGGGAAATTCTCATTTTCCGTGGATCACAGCTGAGCTATTTGGCCTGAGGGAAACCGTGCACTGTTGGAGAAATGCCTTGGATTGGAGAGAGATTTTTTGACCATTATGAGCAAATCGGAAATAAATGTAAAACACTGCCTGGAAATGCAAAGGCCTGTCATTATGGGAGACAGGTGAGAGGCTCCTATGGGAAATGCTCAGAGCATTGGAAATCAGTCAATCAAAACCAGGATCGGAGACCGGGCCCTTCCCCAAGTATGAAGACAGATGACTTCCACAGGCAGATTGAAAATCATTTAAGTGCTTATTTTCTTAATGGCTTTTCCTAGATCCCAATAAATACACTACTCATTCTGCATCAATTTCTTACACCTGTGCTTAGGGATCTCCCACCTCCTCCCCCCCTTCTCTCTCTTTTTTTCTCAGACACAAGCTATAAAGTTTGAGAAGAAAAATGAAAGGGACAAAGGCCTTTACATAAATGGGGTTGGGACTAAGAAATGAATAGTTAGGGCTAGTCTAGAAAGAAGGGTCTAAAATCCTGGGGTTACCAGGGAACCCTAGCAAGTTTGCAGCCCACCTCCCAGAATGCCCATCACCTGACTCTGGAGCCCTTGGTATGAACTATACCCTTCCATGTCACCCACTTTGCTCCAGCACCGAGAAGAGGTCATTGAAGAGTCCTCTGGGGGCCATGTTGATACCTCTGTGGCCCACGTACTGTGGGGAGCTAGTGATCAATGAATGTCCAACAGTTACTAAAATAGGGCAAGGGGTCAGGAGGGAGGAGAGAGCAGGAAGGCACTGGGAGGGGCAGGCAGCTCTCCCTGAATCTTCCATTTCCCATCATGGATTTTGGCTGCCTTTCTTTTTCTCTAGTTCAAAGTGCCAGGTGAGCCAGCTCTCAGCATCACCTTGGGGATGGGACTTGGTAATGGCTGCTGTCTTTGTTGGTTTGGGAACAGCTCTCTGTATTTCATCTTCTGCTCAGTGGGCCGAAGTGGAATTGGTTAACAAAGATTGCTCCAGGGAGGGGATGTGGCTGACAAGCCAGACACTTCGCAGGCACAGGAAGCAGCAGCTGCGGAGGGGGCCACCAGGTTCTGCCAGCAGCTGTACTGCCTACGGCTGTGATCTTGTCTGATATTGTCAGTGAAGCAGGGGCAGCCAGGGTCAGGAGCTGGATAGTAGGACTCAAAGGGAGAAGGTGGAGCAGGAAAGAGATGAGCCTCAGAGCCGGGCTTTTCCGTTGATACCAGCATCCTGGCTGTACACATCACAAAAGACTCAGGCCTTGTGATCCGACACATGTCATTGTCTGTTCCCAGAGTATATGCAAATATCCCGAACCCACCCATGTTTCGTATGTGCTGTCACAGGAAGCAGAACAGAAGAAGAATTGGGCAACCTCCTTCACTACGAGCACAGAAAGGTTTTTGTGGTTTTTTAAATCATCATCAGATGACATTAAATATACTCATTTCTATCATTTATCTTATGGTATTATGCCAGTGTGTCTAGAAGGAGCTAGAGAGAAGCAAGACCAACAAAGATGATGAAATCATTTAGAAAATCAAAATTAAGAGCAAAGCTAAGGCAATTTGGATGGCATTCAGCCCAAAGGTGGAGAACTATATTCGGATACCATTCAGAGAGTGGGAAGGATCTGTACTGTATCCTACTCAGTAAAAGGGGAAAAAAATCTATTACACGTGAATACATTAAGGTAGCCATAAGAAAGGATTTGCTAATGATGGAATAATAGCAACAACAATAATAATACTTAGCAGTCCGTCGTGCTTTGAAGGTTTTTAAAAGCACATTCACATTACTCTTCATTATTCTTAATTGGAGCTGAGAGACATCTGAATGCTCTCTTCATACAGGCGACCGTGTTCTCTTTAAAGTGCACAGATGCAGGGGTGGTGGCACATGCCTTTAATCCCAGCACTCGGGAGGCAGAGGCAGGTAGATCTCTATGAGTTCAAGACCAGTCTGGTCTACAGAGCAAGGTCCAGGTCAGGCTCCATTCCTACTGAGAAACTCTGCCTCCAAAAAAAAAAAAAAAAAAAAAAAAAAGCATGCACAGATGCATTTTTCAACCTGGAATTCTTTAGGCCTGGATGTGTTTGGAGGCAGGCATGGGCAACATAACCAGTTTGAACCAAATCTAGCTTCATGTCTATTTAATCCACAAGTTAAGATGATTTTTATTATTTTTTAAGTGGTTGATTTTTAAAAATGTAAAGCAGAATTCCATTTCAAGGCACACAAATCACGAGCAGGCTGGTGTTCATGCTCAGAACCACTCCAGAGACTAAGGCAGGGAGGGAAATCTCACGTTTGAAGTCACCCTGGGCTACTTAGTGAGTCTGGGGCCAGCTACAAAATAGCTCCTTTTTGTCTCAAAAAGGAGGGTATGTGGAGAGATGGCTCAGTGGCTAAGGGTACTGGCTGCTTCGGCTGAAGACCCAGGTTCAGTTCCCAGCACCCACATGATGACTAACAAGTGTATATGTCTTGGGGATATGATGCCCTGTTCTGGCCTCCCTGGGCACCAGATACATGGATGGTGCACATACACGTATGTAGACAAAACACTCATACACATAAAAATAGGGTGGGAGAGATGGTTCACCTGTTAGGAGCACTTGTTGCTCCTGCAGAAGATCTGGGTTCAGTTCCCTGCACCCACGTGGTGGTTCCCAACTATTTGTGGATCCATTTCTAAGAATCAAATTCCCTCTTCTGGTGCCTCCAAGGGCAGCAGGAATGTATGAGTTGCACACATATATATGCAGGCAAGACACTCAAACACAGAAAATAAGAAAAATAAAATCTTTAAAAAATGTAAAAATAAACCCTTAAAACCAGAAAAAATAATATAAAATTCAAATTTCATTATCTTGAAATAAAGTATTTTTTTAGATAAAGTTTTATTGGAACACATCCAGGTTCATTTATTTGCATCTTTGGCTGCTTTCACACTACAATGGCAGACTTGAATATTTGCAAGAGAGACCATATGGCCAGGGAAGCCTAACATACTTACTGTGTGGCTTACAGAAGAAGTTTGCTGACCCCTGTTACAAACCAAGAGCACAGTAATTCAGTGATTTAGAGTAATGTTATGACGACTACACGGCCAATGGTGGCACACGCCTGCAGTCCCCAACACCCTATACTTCAGTGGAACCCAAGGCTTTGAGGCCAGCCTGGGTAACACAAAGAGACCTTGTTTTGAAAACAACAAAAGAGGAGGAGGAAAAGGAATAGGAAGAGAGAGAGAGAACCCTAACCTTCAGTAGCTGCCCCTTTCCCTTTTATAAACTTGTGAAATGAACTAAGAGAGCTGTACGTGTGGAGGGAATGGCCCTTCCTGAAATGCCTGGGACCAGAAGTGTTTCTTATCTCTTTAGACTTGGATACATGGATGCAGGGACTCCCAAACTCTGGTCCTCAAGTCTGTGCAGCTCTTTTAGCTACTGTGCCATTCCTCCTGTCTCTGTCTCTGAGTGCTGGGATTACAGGAGTATACCACCTTGCCCAGTAGCATGGGACTGCTGGGGTCAAACCCAGGGCCTCAGGCAAGCTGGGCAAGCACTCTACCAACTGAGCTACACCCCCAGTCCCTGCTGCATCTCTTTTGTTTCCTCTTTAGGCCCACAGACCCAGGATGCAGCTGGCAAGAATAGGGGGAAAGACCTCCAGGGTTTCATTTCACCTTCACAGTTCCCTATGAGAGAGGTACACACACACACACACACACACACACACACACACACACACACACACACACACACACACACACACCCCACATCACCATGTAGCTGGTAGGAGTTGAGGCAGGAAGTCAGACTCAAATTGTGATTCCAGACGTCTCATGACTGCCTCGTCCTTCAACATTTGCTGGACACACTTGTGTCCTCCAAGGCCTCAGGCACGTCTCCTACCTCAAAATTCTCAGTAGTAGTCCCAGCCAACTGCCAGAGAAGGGTCCCTTTGCCAGGCCACTCCTCAGAAAGACATTCTCCTTTATTTGGGTGCTGGGTGTATTCTCTGTCTCTGAATAAATCCTTAATTAGATGCCCTGGTTGTATTTGCATAATGGATTTCACTTTGTTCTTAAGTTAATGGTGTTTTCGTAACAGAACAGTAACCTCTTGGTTCACAGCCATTAAAATAACTGCCACCCTGTAGGGTAGAGCCAGGGTTATGTAAAGGGAGTTCAGCTAAGAGTTCAGAGGAATGAGAGCGGGTGCAGGAGTGGTTTCTGCCTCCTTCCTTAGGGGTGTCTGAAGGGTCAGTGAGCCCTCAAGTCTGGAGAGAACCACAGGCCAACAGGGCACTGCTATGGGGTCACATCCTGGCAAACTGTCTGGCCCAAGAAACACTCATTTTGTTCCCAGGAGATAAATGTATTAACAAAATGCATTTGTGGGTTGTTATGGGGGTGAGGACTCAGTATAAAAACATAGGAACTAGGGGGTAGGCAAGATGGCAAGGTGGTTAAGAGTACTTGCTGCTCTTGCAGAGGATCCAGGATCAATTCCTGGCACTCACACGGCAGCTTGGTGTGTTTGTAACTCCAGTCCCAAGGTCTGACACCCTCTATTGACTTCCCTGGGTACCAGGCACAAGGCACACATGTTGTTGCATCTACATATATGTAGGCAAAACATTCATACACATAAAATATGGATAAGTAATTTTTTAAAGTTAGGACATGATTAATAATGCAGCCGGGCTGTTGTGGCGCATGCCTTTAATCCCAGCACTCGGGTCTCTGTGAGTTCGAGGCCAGCCTGGTCTACACAGCTAGTTCCAGGACAGGATCCAAAGCTACAGAGAAACCCTGTCTTGAAAAACATATATATCATACACACACACACACACACACACACACACACATATATACACACACTGCTTCTTCCATTTTGACTCCACTATAAGATGGCTCCAGAAGGCTCCATGCAGGCCTGCCCTGCTCTAGCTATCTGCTCACAGTGGTTCCTTGGGTTTTCAGAACACAACCTGTACCAGCCTTGGACACAGAGTCTGATGCAGGGCAGACCTGGAACTCAGAGCTGTTAGGGACCAGTAGGGCTGGTGGAGAGACAGTGGCAGTGAGCAGGAGGCTTTCATAGGCCTGGCACCTCCCCCTAGGCGTGTGTCTTTCCAGTTACATTTCTAAATCACACCTTACAGCATTAAATATCCAAAGCGTCTGGAGGGGTAGATCCCGACATTTGAGGTCTTCCTCCCTTGCCCACCTGTGCAGTTGGGTTCCCGCCTCGCGCTCCAGCTGGGCCCACGTCTGATAGCATTCATCCATCATCCTCACGTAGAAGTCCTCCGGGTAAGCCTTTCTGATTATGCGGCTCTGTCCATGTGAGCTTCCGCGGGAATGCGGAAGAAAGAACTAGAAGAGGGGTGAGAGACAAGGGAAGCCACTGCCCTTTGTTCGGTCCCCCCTTTGCCCTTTAGGGGCCAGCTCATCTTTCAAATGTTTCTCTTTTTCAGATCCTGGGGATTGAACCTCTGGCCTTGCCCACGCTAGGCAAGTGCTGTGCAGCTGAGCCCTAGCCTTCTTTTTACTTTTTATTTTGAGACATGGTCTTGTTATATGGCATAGGCAGGCTTTAAACTTGCAATCCTCTTGCATCAGCTTCCTGAGTACCTGGGATTTGAGTCCCCCATCACCAGGCCTAGCTATTTTCGTATGTTTTCATACAATCCTTCCAGTGTCTCCTTGCAGCCCACTGACTGGCCCGGCGATCGGACCAGCAGCTTCTCAGAAGCCCTGAGTGAGCTCTCCCTTTAAGAAATGACTCTCACAGCCGCTAGCCCCTTTGTTAGCAATCTTCCATTGTGCTCGCACCCCAGTTAGACTCCTAAGAGAGCAGAATTAAAAAGAACCTTCCAGATCATGCCACTCTAGCCCCTTGATTTTATGGATCAGAAGAAAATGCCATCTCACGGTGTCTTCCGGTTACTCAGAATAACTAACTACCTTGGGATTGGTGCTCTGGATGCGGGTGTGTGTGAAGAAAATGGGGAGCTTCCTGAGGGATGTGATAGGAATCCCTTGGGCTTTGGGGAAACGGATAAAGAAATTGAAGGCAATTTCTAACCATTCCAGGAAGAGTAAGTGGTAACCAGCTTGGAGAGCTGCAGGCAGAATGGAAAGGGAGAAGCCATGGGAGTAGAAAACTCCAAGTGATGGATGGTGTAGGCCCTGCCCCCAAGGGGGTCCTGCAAGTTCCCAGGGCCATCCTCATTTGCAGTAGTTATGTGACCACCTCTCCTTTAAGGAAAAGAAGACCTGAGTCTTAGTTCCTGTGCATCAAGCAAAGAGGCTGCTATTCCCCAAAGGCAGTGGAATCAACAGAGGCTCC
The DNA here is from genome assembly GCA_004026605.1 of Ondatra zibethicus. NCBI lineage: Eukaryota > Metazoa > Chordata > Mammalia > Rodentia > Cricetidae > Ondatra > Ondatra zibethicus. The sequence continues at coordinate 68,867 of PVIU01002152.1, read as the reverse complement.
CACTAGGTTCTGGAAGGAGAAGCGGGGAAAATGCAGGGAAGAACCTTTCCTCCGAAGCTGGACCTGAACCAGCCTTTGCTTCTAGGCAAAACCGTCTTCATTTAAGGTTACCCAGAGCAGAACTGATTATTTTTCTGGGTTGGATCAACAGTTTGGGCACAGAAAAGACAGGGTAGCAAGAATGAAGAGAGGTGAGACACTTCTTGCTTGATCCAGGGCAAGAACTGAGAGGCAGTGAAAAGAATATATCAAGAAACTCCATATGGACGACAGTGGGACTTTCCTTTCAATTGTCAAGATTCACCCGAAGTAGCTAAACTAGGAAGTGCACAGAATCCATGCCTTTCAGCCTTTTGACTTCACCCATAGCCCGCAAGTTCTGAAAAGCTCTCCCTAGGTGAGGAAAAAGGAAGGGACAGTCTTGTACAGCAGAAGGGACAATGTACCTGCTCCAGCAGGAGGACCCTCTTCGAGTGTTTGGCCAGGTGGTATGCAGTGAAGCTGCCCTGGATGCCTGCCCCGATCACAATAGCATCCCAGAGATCTTTCTGAGCAGCCATGATGTCCGCTTAGTCCTACAGCCACAAATCCAGAAAGCAAACAAAGGCGCCTCCTGACTAGAGGAGAACGAAGGCAAAGTCCAGCTTGGCCGGAGTTCCCACAATCCCCTGGTGCCCGTGTCTTTGTCTTTCCTTCCCTTCCGAAAACCTGGCACAGGGCTCAGCCTCCGCCTCCCCTGCGGAGCAGAGCTGGGTAGACTGATTTGTGAGGTTTAGCCCAGCTCAGCTGCCAGCCTCACCCTTGCATCCCTCTAACTTGCTATTCTTGGCTCAATTATTGTCATGCAAATGGGCTCCTTCCTATGCCACCTTCCTGTCTCATTATGATCTTTGTCTCAGGACTTCGGCCCTGGAATTTCAATGCCTCCTAGACCAAGCCGGGCACCGGGAATGCTGCCTCCCCCTGCTGGCTTCCCTCTCTGCAGCTTGATTCCCTCTGGAGATCTACAGGACCAACTAAGATCTTGGCAGAATGCCCAGGGTCTGGCCCTCCTCCCTGGTGGGTGGTGAGGTCAGGGGGTAGATGCAGAGGCCAATTGGGAGGGCAGTTTTGTGATTATGAAATCATTCTCAGTGTGTTCTACTTTCATGTTGAAAACGGAGAATAAATGATCCTGGGGCGGGGCGGGGGGGCAGGGGCGGGATAGGACAGTGAGGAGGAACCTTGTCCTCAGGCACACAGGGAACCAGGTGCCAGCCCAGCACACATAGGGGGCATGTGTAGAGAAGCCTTCTGTGCCAAGCAGCAGGCTCAATGGGTATTGTTAAAGGCACTGGGGACAGAGCCAGGGTTGGCAGGTCCTGATTCTTACGCAATTTGGAGGTCCATTTTAAGATAAAAGGAGAGGGGACTGGAGGCATAGCTCAACGGAAGGTATTGTGTTTAGCATGCTTAAGGTCTCGGGTTCAATCCCCAGCACTAAAAATAAAAGAAAAAGAAAAAGAAAGAAAGAAATTAGTCATGCAAAATTAGATGGCAGAATTCCCTCTCTTAGGAGAGACCGCTCAATGAGGGAGCCCTATGATTGAAGTTTTATTAGCTTCCTGGTAAATTTGCCTCTGAATACATTATCTCATTAAATTCTCATTTTTTGTGTATTTTTATCCTCATTTTTGGCAGATTGAAGATAGCCTCAAGTTCTTTTATTTTTTTTAAAGATTTATTTATTTATTATATATATAGTGTTCTACCAGAAGAGGGCACCAGATCTCATTACAGATGGTTGTGAGCCATCATGTGGTTGCTGGGAATTGAACTCAGAACCTCTGGAAGAGCAGCCAGTGGTTAAAAGCACTGAGCCATGTCTCCAGCCCTAGCCTCAAGTTCTTTGACAGTCTTTCCTCCACATGCTTTCCCGATAGAACGTGGTGACCGCCACACTTTTTCTGGCCTAGGCCTTCGGACAACGTCCTCTTCTTGCCTTGGAGAACGCATTCTTCGACCCTGAACTGCCGTGTTAGAAGTTCAGCCATGGAGACAGCAGATGAAGAAACCCCAGGATGACACAGAGAGCCACACATAAGAGAGAAGCCATCTTGGACCTCATGCCCAGACCAATTAAACGCTAGAGTGACCCAGTCAGAGCCACATGACCCAGCATCATTCAGCCAAACTGCATCAGTATTCCTCGATTTTATGAGGTAAAAGAAAATGCTGGTTTTTAGACACTAATTTTTGAGAATGATTGTTTATATAGTCATAACTCAAATACCACTACACAGCCCAAGATGGCAGGATCTGCCCAAAGCCCCATACCCAGTATACCTAGGTGCTGAGACGTGAACCTAGGTCAGTCTGCTCCGAAATTCACTTGTTCTTGTTGTTTCTATTTCTTTTTTATGTGCAGGGTCTCATGCGTTGCTTAACTGCCCTCTAACTTGCTTTGCAGCAGCGGTTGACCTTGAACTTTTGGTTCTTCTGCTTCTGTCTGCCTCCTGGGAGTATATAGATCCTATCAGCATGTTTGGTTTAAAATGGTGCTAGGGGCTGGGTGGTGGTGGTGGACACCTTTGATCCCAGCACTCAGGAGACAGAGGCAGGCAGATCTCTATGAGTTAGAGGTCAGTCTGGTCTATAGAGTGAGTCCCAGGACAGCCACAGTTACACATAGAAACCCTGTCTCAAAAATAAATAAATAAATAAGGTGCTGGGATCAAACCCAGGGCTTCGAGCACACTAGCCAAGTACCCTATCAACTGAGTCCCATGCCCAGCCTCAGGACACTTCCCCTTCACTACAATGCTACCATGACAATTCACCGGAGCTTAGAGTCAAGTTTCTGATCGCAGTGTTTTGCCGTTTTTCTGATGGCCACACAATAAGGAGAGAGAGTGATGTGGCGTGCACATATGACCGCAGGGAGTTGCTTCACCTCAGCACAGCGGCTGACTGAGGCCCCCAGCAACACTTCTACTCCACAGAAAACCCCCAGAGTAGCCTTAGCAACCAGCTGTCTTCTGGCCAGCCCTTCCTTCCCTAATAGCATAGGAGACCAAGGAGGGACTGCCATCTGACCAGATTTTTTTTTTCCAAAGAGAAGAAAAGGAAAGGAAAGAAAAAGAAAAATCCTTCTAGAGTCTAAAGGTCATGGCACTCTGTCTCCTCACCCCACAGAAGGCAGGATAGCATCTGCCTCACCACTGGACAGATCCTTACAGTAAAATAATAGCACATATAACCAAGAAAAATATGGTACCCCGAGTGTGTAAGGGCTTGATAGAAATATATAAGATCAGCCCCTGGATTTCTTATAAGATGTCAGCAGAGATGAACAGCTTGCACGCAAGGAAAAGCAGGCAATAAATCCTTGCATGGAAGTCTGCCCAGTTCCACCAGCAGTCAAAGAGAAGGGAATTAAATAACTCTAAGGTACTATTATGTGCCTATTAAATAAACAAAAATAAAAATGATACAACCTTATTATGTTGTCCCTGTTGCAGGTAGCAATTCGGATTTGATCCTGTGGAATATTCCGGGGCCACGCACAATAGGATCGAATAGTTCAAATATTCTGCCCTAGAAGTTCTACTTGACGACCACTCCCCCAGGGTAGAAAAAGGCATTTGTATGAAGGCATGCATATCTATGCTCTTAGAATGTTTAAAAAAAATGAAACGATCCAGCAACAGGGAATAGCTAAGCAAACGCTGACATGTTGACACACTGCAATACCGTCTGGCTATTCCAGATAGCAGGCATGAGGACCCTGTTTTGTAGAAATGCAGATATGAAATTGATACAGAGACACAGAACACATGACACACACTGATCACAGGCATGGTTTCTGTGCATGCTGATCAAAGATCTAAGAAGAAATTGGTGAGGTAATTGAGCTTAATGCTCATTAGTTCCTGTATTCTATAAAAATGGTGCCTCCATTCAGTTTGTAAAAGAAGGAGAAATCCCCGGGGACGCAGCTGCTTCACATCTCCTTGGTCACTGGTTCCAGGGCCTGGGAAGTTCTTTCTTTGTTCTAATCGCAGTTCTTGCTAGCGACATTGTTCAGTCCTCCAGGGAAGCCACTCTGTATTCCCGCCCCCCCCCCCACCGCCACACACTACCGTTTAATATAATATCCCTTCAGAGATAAAATGACAATCCCATTTCCCCGTTCCTACTTCACAAGCCTGTCCTGGATTCCTGGACTCAAGCATTCTGTTTCTAGTTAAGAATTTCAAACAGCGGCTCCTCCGAAAGCCACCACTGGCCACGGCCCAACCTTGAAATGAAAAGCAAATCTGCTTCTAAAGGCTTCCCCTCTCTCACACAGGATTGCCCGTCCTTGCAAATGTCCTGACAGAAGCAGGCAGAGAGAAGCGATCCCCTCAAATTCCATTTTAACACCCATTCTGGATCGGAGGACTATTAAAGGGCGAGCCAACAGCCCTACACCTTGCTGCTTGTGTGTGTCAGCAGTCGCGGCTCGTGTCCTGGGGCAGAGGTGTCGAGAGTGTAAGGCTGAACTGCTCATCCGATAGCTTGATTGACACTTTGCAGACAGGGGTGGAAGAAGCGAGCCAGGCAAGCAGCAAGCTGTACAGCTCAGAAATAATGAGAGGACCCGAATGGAGAGAGAGCGTGGAATAAATACGAGGGAACTAGGAGGGGAATGGAGAGCCTTCTGCTTTTTTCTCCCCTGTCCCACTTTGCCAAGGAGCTGAAACCTAGGGCAAGGAGGCAGGCAGGCGAGGATGAGCCCTACCCTGAGGGCAGATCCTGCCCGCTGCAGGGGTGTCTGGGGCCCTGATTGCTCAGAGGACGCCGAATGTGGGAATGCAAAGAACAGGCTTTGTGAGCGCTTTCCATACACATCGCCGACCCACATGCTGGCTGTCCTATCTCAGGTTGATCGCTGCCCCGATCCCCCCAGTTCTGCTCCCCTTCTCTTTAAATGGCAAATCTGGGCAGGTTACCCCCGTTAAAATTTTCTTCATAGCTGCCCTTTCCTGCTAGGATAAAAATCTGAACTCCTTAGCTCGGCAGACGAAGTGGCTTTCGTTCTGACCTCTGCTGGCTCCCACAGCTCCACTACTGACCCTTTCTCACTGTGCTCTTGGCACCCTAGCCACGCTGAGTGGAGAGAGGTTCCAGCACTCACCTGATTATTTCAAACTCCCAGGCACCCCCAGACACCCCCCAGCAGATGCAGTCTTTCCTACACTGTCTCCCTATCCTGCAGAGTCCGAGTCTGGGCTAACAATACCCACATTGTGCTGTAATTGTTTGCATGTCTGCCTTCCCCCTCTGCCTCTTAAAAGGAGGGAGTCTTCTTTCTATTGTCATTTTTCACAGGTAATACATACACATGGAACAACAGTAAAATGTACAAAAGAGGACACTGTGGAAAGAATCTACTTTGCACCTATTCCCAGAGCTCAGTTCTCCTATCAGATGCAACACTGTTGCTATTGTCTTTTGTGTCCTTTCAGAGATGTTCTGTGAGTATACAAACATGCTTATACAGCATGTACTCTGTGTGTGTGTGTGTTCCTATATAACACCCTGGCGGTTTCATTTCCTTTATTTTGGTGATCCACATCAATCATAAGGAGCCGGCACATTTTTGTGATGGCTGTATAGTATACGTGGTATGAAGGAGGCGTTTGGCACAGAGACAGCACCCATGCATGCTTGTGATGGGTGACAGGATGTTATAAAAGACGCCCTGGATTCCCAGGAGTCTCTGACTGTTCTGGTATTGGGTGTTCAACAGGGAAGGGTTGCCTCCCTGAGCTGCCCAGGGTAGTCTCCTCCTTGAGGTGGTGAGTACAGAGGCTCTGGATCTCACTTCCTGATGTCCCTCTGATTTTGTATTTATTAAAAGGCAGCTATCAGAGTTGACTCTACAGCAGTGAATCTCAAGGCTGATTCCAGGGACAGGAGATAAATGAAAGTCCTGGGAATTAGGACTGACGGCTCTGCGAAAATATTTAATCATCTTTCCGTCTGACAGAGTTGGGACACAACTATAAAAGGATGCTCTTGAGCCTGGCATAGTGGCACACACCTGTAATCCAAGCATTCTAGAAGCTAAGGCAGAAGGATCAGAAATTCAAAGCCACCCTCAGCTACATAGCAAGTTTGAAGTTAGCCTGAGCTTCACAAAGACCCTGTTATGGAGGGGTGGGGAGTATAAAATACTCTTACGAACCATGGAAGCACATGTCTGCAGTGGGAGGCTGAGGCAGGAATTGTTACTTCAAGTCCAGCCTGAGATACATAGAAAAACCCAGTCTCCAAGAACTAAGGGCTTGGGATATAGCTGAACAAAAGAACCCTTGGCTAGCAGGAACAAAATCCTTCTTGAACCCTATGCACTGCGGATCAGGGGCGTTCTCAGAGTTTACTGGGATAAGGAACTATACTAAAAATGAGGTGGGATTTTCTGTTGTTGTCATTTTGTTTTTTGTTTTTTCTTTGTGTAGCCCTGGCTTTCCTGGAACTCGCTTGTAGACCAGGCTGGCTTTTAATTCAGAGATCACCTGCCACTGCCTCCCAAGTGCTGGAATTAAAGGCGTGCACCACTACTACCCAGCTGAGGCAGGATTTTTATTTAAGATAAAATTTCCCCTAAGATCACTGAATCTTTTTTTAAGGTTTGTTTTATCTGTAGGGATGATGTTTTGTCTATATGTGTACATATAGACATGTCACAAGTTCAGCTGGTGAACTTGGGAGACTGAGGAGCAAGTTGGATCTCTTAGAACTGGAGCTACATGGTTGTGAGCTGCTATGTGGGTGCTGGGAACTGAACCTGGGTCCTCTGCAAGAGCAGCAAGTGATCCTAACCATCCCCATACACTGAATCTTCTTGTCCTTACCTCAAGGTCTGTCTCTCAGGCCCATAAATATATTTGTATCTTTGTACCCTGCCTGAGGAGCAGACGATATGCCTGGGTGTTCACTAGCAGGTGTCTTTACACTGCTGTGACCCGGGGGGTGCATTTCTCCTACTAGAGACCATTCCATCCAAGCTCAGTGAACATCAGAGGAGGGGACAAGTCAGAGGTCTGAGAAGTATCCCATCACCCCCATGGAGGTGAAGCGGTGTCAGGGATTAAGACTACTCAGCAGCCTCCCTCTCTCCAGCACCTGCTCGTCCTTGCCTTTCCCAGTCTCCATAGCCTGACATTATGGTTGGTTGCTGCCAGGTGTGGAGTTCCCAGCCTGAGGTTCCCTGGACTACCCGAGCTACCTGACTGCTGGCTGCTCTTTGCCTCCCCTGCTCTGGTATCCCTTCAGGGCTGCATCATATTAGGAGGAATCTGGGTTTTGTACTAGACTTTGAACCTAAGGACTTGTCTTAGACAAACACTGCCACCACTGAACTATGTCCCCAGTCCCCTTTAACTTTTATAGTGAGACAGAGTCTGGGTAGCTTCAAACTCATTCTGAAGGCCTTGAACTTGTGATCACCCTGCCTCAGACTTCAGAGTATCTGGGATCCACTCCCATGCCTGGCTAGAACCTTCTGTTAGACTCTCTACTGCACGTAAGCAGTGGGCTTGGATTTCTAGGCTCCTCTCTGTACCAAGACATCAAAACAAAAATTGAGATTTGCAAGAATTGGCATAGGCTTTCCAAGGAAAGGATGTTTCTACTGTCTAGTCTCTTCCATATTCGCCTGTTTTTGTTGTTGTTTTGTTTTGTTTTTAGAGATAGGGTTTCTCCGTGTAATAGCCCTAGCTGTTCTGGAACTAGCTCTGTAGACCAGGCTGGCCTCAAACTCACAGAGATCCTCCTGCCTCTGCCTCCCAAAGGTGTGTGCCACCACCACTGCCCTGTTTAGCCTGTTAACATCTTGCTCTGTCATTAACTGTTCAAGGCTTTAAAGGTGTCCTTGTTATCTAGAATTTTCCATTGTTTACTGGCATGGAAATAACCTGGCTTACCATGGCTTCCAGACTTGGTTCTTATCCAATCACTGAGCTTCAGAGGCATAAACTCTCCAGTGGCCTCTGTTTATACTGCTCTCACACTCCCCAGTCCCCTTCCTTCCTAGATATCAATGGTGGAAAAGAACAATGACAGTTATCAGCAAAAATGGCCACCTCCCTCCTTGGGCAGCAAAAGTGGGAATCTCATCGTAACAGCCAACAGGAGCGCTGAGTTTGTCTGAGGCAGCCAGGCTTCCACTGGGGACCAGTATGCATGGACACTGAGGCACCGTCCTGAATTGAAATAAGTGCAGGAGGAATTTGGCTGAGGAGATTGCCTTTAGGAAACCACTGTGTTTGTTTAAAAGAAGGCCAGTGTTGATAAGGAGCAGGTATAGACTGTGACCCCAAGGTTATTTGTCTTTAGCTGAGACAGGGTCCTGCTTCCTGCGCATGTTTTGAAGAATGGGGTGTATAATGGCCCACCATCCCAAATGGTACGGAACACCTGAGAACCACAGTCTAGCATTCAGTGTCCCGTCCCCCACCCCGACATGCAGAACCTAACCTCACTAAAGAAAGTGTTGAGCAAATGTTTAAAGAAAATCAGGGTTTTCTTGGTTCCTGTAACAAGAAGCGCCAGCAGCTGCCTCTGGGGAGTGTAGCCGGGTAGAATCTTGTTATGTATAGGAAAGGCTTAGAAGGAAACGCTGTGCAGATCACTGCGGTCCTGATGGGACCCAGGAATAGGCTCTGGGCATCATCAGCATCCTGCCTACATCCTCACACTCAGCCACAGCCCGCCCTTGGTTTAGATAGAATCCAAATCCAAAGAAAAGCTAGAGAACAGGTGAAAGGTCATGAGCAGTGCCTGGAAATTCCAAGAATATAAAGAAAAGGAGGTTGTGGGCCCATGCTGGGTTTCATCTCACTAGCAGGGTTCTCGACAGAACCTTAAAAGGAGCCTGCTGGGTTCTCAGTGGCATGGTGAGTTGTAGCCAGCTGCTACCAGCTTCCTGCCTCATAGTGACTGGCAGCCCCTCTTTGCCTCCCCCTCTCCCTGCGGCCTTCCCTCTATACCCTGCCCCCACTTCCTGGCAGTCTCTCCCTTTGCACATTTGTCCACCTATATTTGCTTGCTATTTAGTGGGGCAGAAGAAAGAAAGGTTTAGAAAAGACATTGGGACGATTCCAGCTGTGTTTGGAACAGAATCTCAGGGCATCTTGCCCAGAATTCTCAAAGGAAAGAAGAAAGTAGAGGTTCCTGGAATGGGCTAGGAAAGGTCTATAGGGAGCTGCCTCAGAAAGCCAGAGGGATGGTTCAGTGGGCAAAGATGCTTGCTGCCAAGCCTGAAGACCCAAGTTCAAGCCCCTGGACCTACAAGATGAAAAGAGAGAAATCAACTCCTGAAAGTTGTTCTCTGACACACAGAGTGTCAAGTATCCCTGTTCCCTGCACCCCACGCACACAAATAAAAATGTCGTAAGAAAAGTTTAAAGCTGCTTGTGGACATCTCGGAAGGCTTGTCCTCATCATGACTTCTTCAAAGATGCTTGCTGCAGGTTTCAGAGTGGTCACTTCCTAGGCATCTCAGTCCATCACCAGCAACAGCCCTGTAAAGCCAACTGGCAGGTTCTTCCTTTCTTCCTTCCTCCCTTCCTCCCTCCCACCCTTCTTTCCTCCCTTCCTCCCTCCCACCCTTCCTTCCTCCCTCCCACCCTTCCTTCCTCCCTCCCACCCTTCCTTCCTCCCTCCCTCCCTTTCTACTTATTTTTATTTGTGTGCATGTGTATGTCTCTGTGTGTGTGTGTGCATGTGTATGTCTCTGTGTGTGTGTGTGTGCATGTGTATGTCTGTGTGTGTGTGTGTGTGTGTGTGTGTACGCGCAGAGGCCAGAAGAAGATAAGAGATCCCTTGGAGTTGGAGTTACTAAGTCACCAACATGGGTGCTGGGAACTGAACTCTAGAAAGACAGTAAGTGCTCTCAACTGCTGAGGTACCTTTCCTGCACTCCCTTCCCCCACCCCTGCCCCCACTTTTCTCATTGGATGGGGTTTTATCATGTTGTCCAGACTGGCCTCAAACTTGAAGTGATTCTCCTGTCTCAGATTCCCAGGTGCTAGGATTATGTGTGCCAACATGCCCATCTAAGAAGGCAGGCATGTATGTATGTATGCATATATGTGTGTATATGAACATGTATATATTGTAGCTTAGAGACAGAGGCGGGTAGGCCTCTAAGAGTTCAAGGCCAGCCTTGTCTCTCTATTGAGTTCCAGGCCAGCCAGGACTACACAGTTGAGACACTGTCTCAAAACAAAACAAAACAAATTAAAAACATAATTCACATATGAGGAAACTGATAGGTACAGTGTGGAACCAGTACCCAGGACTCCTCCCCAGCCTCTCTCAGTGTGCCAGTGGGTCCTGGTGTCTTCTGTGAAGCTAAGGCAAAGACTGTGGCTCACTCTGTCGCACACTGCTGAGCTCTACACTCAGTGTTGCATACCACCACACACCATGCACCCACTCCTGCAGAGAGAGAGAGACAGAGAGAGAGAGAGAGAGAAGATGGCCATCTCCTGATGGGAAGAGAGTCTAAAGCAGCCCTGGGGACCCTCAGAGAGACTGTTTGATTCATTCCAGTCCCTCCTGGTATTCTGTGCCACATCTATAAATGTCAAAACCGAAATGAAGTTCCCACTGCCCCGGCAGCTTTTGGTTACTGCTGTTGCTCACCCAGGGTTTGCCTCCAGTTGATTGATAGGGAGCCAAGGAAAGAAAAGCTCCTAAGAGTATTGACGAAGGGAGGGGCAGTCTCTCCAGATGAGAAAAGGAAGGATCTAGAAAAGTGGAAGGGGGGGCTGGAGGGATGGCTCAGAGGTTAAGAGCACTGACTTTTCTTCCAGAGGTTCTGAGTTCAATTCCCAGCAACCACATGATGGCTCACAACCATCTGTAAATAAAAAAACTTAAAAAAAAAAAAAAAGAAGAAAAGTGGAAGGGGATGGGGGTGCATTCTTGTCTGTCTGTCAGTGTGTAAGGAAAAGGCCAAACAGTGTGGAAAACACCTTCCACTTAGGTGGAGAGAGAAAATGCATCTTTAATCAGAGCAAGCCAGTCTTTCAAGAGTCTCTATCACAGCCTGAGGGAAGGCAAAAGCCTCAGCCAACCTCTTTCTAACCTGCAGGCTCTTTCCTCTGAGAAGCCTGTGCCATCCTCTAAGGTCTGAGGCAGGGAAGGGGCTGGCAGAGCTTCAGAGCCTGAAAGACCCTGGAGGAGAATGGGAAGAAAGGAAAGGTAAGATCCCAGAAGGTCTCACAGACTGAAGATAGTAGCCCCACTAACTGAGCCAGCAGCTGAGATCAGGCGGGAACTGCTCTAGGAGGAAGCTCATCTATAGACATGCCTTCTGCACTGGCCCTCATGCTCCTGTGACAGTCTCTGATCCTGGCAAACGGCTGGTTGTGATCGGTTCATGACGTCCTAACCAAGCACATGGGAACACATCAGTCCATGAGGGATGGCCTAAGTGGTCCCTAAACAAGACATTTAAAAGTTGTTCATAATTTGACCTTTGTTGACTTTTTATTTATTTATTTATTCATTTATTTATTTGGAGTTTTTTTGAGACAGGGTTTCATTGTGTAGTTCCGGCTGTTCTGGAACTCACTCTGTAGACCAGGCTGGCCTCAAACTCAGAGATCTGCCTGCCTCTGCTTCCCAAATGCTGAGGTTAAAGGTATGTGCCACAACACCTGGCTGTACCTTTATTTTTAGTCTCACCCAACCAAATGTTGGTCAAAGACTTCAGAAGTTATGAGGCTAAAAAGCCAGCATCCTTAATATGTGACCCAAATCGTCCTGCAGGGTGATGTATGCAAACCTTCAGGGTCAGTTTATAACCCAGGTAATAAAATATCTTGTTACTTTATAGGCTTTCATTCTCTCTCCTTTGGCTTTGTTAGACCCGGTTTCCTGTCACTACTGGCTCTTCCCCCAAACCAAATGCTGAGCCAAGCAGCATTCCTGGTCAGCCTTCAGGGAGCTCAGTTATTCAATGATGGAACACAAGTTTAATTATTAGCAGAGAAGAGGTGCAAACTCCCAAAGGGCAGAAGATGTCCACCTCAGTGAGAGGGGTCCCAGGAGGAGTCTCGTCAGCTTCCTTATATGGAAATTTTTTTTTTTTTTTGGATTTTTCGAGACAGGGTTTCTCTGTAGTTTTTGTTGCCTGTCCTGGAACTAGCTCTTGTAGACCAGGCTGGCCTCGAACTTACAGAGACCCGCCTGCCTCTGCCTCCCGAGTTCTGGGATTAAAGGCATGTGCCACCACCACCCGGCTGGAAAATATTTTTCAGGATGGAAGTTTTTTCTTTTTCTTTTTTAAGGTGGAATAAACAAAATTTGGCAATTCATGCAAAAGAATATCATTCATCCTTAAAAAGGGGTCACTTCCTGGGGCTAGAGGGATGGCTCAGTAGTTAAGAGTGCTTGCTGCTAGCTCTCAGTTCCCACTACATCAGGCAGCTCACAACTGTAACTACAGCTCAGGAGATCTGAACCTCTGGCCTCTGTGGACACCTACACTCACGGGCATTTGCCTACATCACGGGCATGCATGCGCGTGTATACACACACACACACACACACACACACACCACGTACAATTAAAATTAATAAAGATAAATCTTTTTTAAATGCGGAAGCAAAGCAGGTAGGGTCACTTTCTCTCCCATCTCACAGCCTGGGCGAGCACTGAGGACTTTGTGCTGAGTGAAACAGGCAGACACAAGATGAAAACATTCCATTAACAAGGGCTGTCTAGAATAGGGGCTTCACTGAGGCAAAAGAGCAGGAGGGAGGTTAGGGGGTGGGCTGGGGTGGGTATAGAATTTCGGTTTGGGAAGATGAAAAGAGTTCTGGAGAGGGTGGCATAACAGTGTGAATTTCAAAATAATTAAATGCTAAATTTTCTCTTAAATATGTTTTATGAAAATTTTAGCAAAGTTCAGATAACAAAATCCAACCTACCTTCTTCAAAAGCGGAGTGACTGACATCAACGATGTTACTCAAAAGAATCCATGACAGTGTGGGCCAGAGTCCAAAGACAAAGATCAGAATTTCTCTTCAGGGGGAAGTAGATGGGCTCCGCTGAGTTAAACATGGGTGTCTAACATGCCTACCCTCAGCAGCTCCAGAAGGGTCCCTCCTCCCGCTCTTTCCTTCTGTGACATCTTGACTTGGCTGCCTTGCCCTCTTAGCCCCTCTCCCAGCTCTGGAATGTTCTACACCCTAACCTGAGTATCTCTGACCTGGCCCTCCGTTTCTGGCCCACTCCCCTGGCAACAAGGCAAGGCTGTGGCGAGCCAGGCCTCTGCTAGCCAGGAGGCTGCTGAGGTGGTTTTTTAATCCTCCAGCCGTGCCATCCTAGTGATTGCTTTTATTAGGAAATGTAATGAAAAAGACTATATGAAGCCTCTGCCAGAAAAAAAAAAAAGCTAATAAGATTTTGCACCAAGTGTGGCGAGAAAAGAAAGGGGGGAAGAGCACATTAGGAGTCAGATAATGAGATAAATGAAAGACCGCGGGGAAGATCATTTTTGCAACTTGCTGGATGGTTGTAAAAATTTTAATTTGCTGAATTCTCTTTTTTTGTCACCCCGACTCGCCCCACCTCAGTCTTCCACAGGGTCTCTCTGATGCTCTGGATTCTTTCTCGTGTGTGTGTGTGTGTGTGTGTGTGTGTGTGTGTGTGTCCCACTCCCACCGAGGCCAGAACCTGCTTCACAACTTGAGCAGGAGGCTAAGACCCACCCAGTCACCGGACACAAAAAGACAAAGAACTGGCCCCCTTCCCCCAACAGAGCCCGCTGTGATTGAACTAGTGTAAGAAGGGGGAGGGGGGAAGAGGAATGGAAGTATGGAGCAGGGTGCGGGGTGGGGGGAACGATGACAAGAGATCAAAGATCTGGGAAGTAAGGAGGAAGAGAAAGCCCCCGCTGCTCCCGCAAATCGATTCTCTGCAATGCCCGCCTCCCCGTCTGTGCTTCAAGCTCCTAAGCAGAATGCTGCCTCCATGGGATGCCAGGCCTGAACAGAAGGGCCCAGGAGCACTGGGCAGACATGCAGGTCCAGCATTCCCAGGACACCCCCTGACCTCTCTCCAAAATCTCTACCCTCTGCTTCCTTCAGGGGACTCCTGCCTCCTCCTCAGCTCCTGAGGATTTTGGGATGTTTTTTCACTGCTGTGCCTAAGTCTCGGTTCTCAGCTGCAACTGACCAGACTGAGGGTAGACTTGGGTAGCTTCCCTGATGGGAGCAGGTTGGGATATGGGAGCCTGTGAGATGCAGGATGCAGGAATGAATAGCTCAGGATGGAAATGCATTACTGATGGTTAGGAAAATCGCTCGCTCTTCCATTCATTGTACCTAACCCAGTAGAGATGGCCTATTGTTTCCAAAGAGAAGCTGTCTCTTCGTGTTCTGTCTCCTGTGAATACACCAGTTCCCTAGAGGATAGGCATGTCCTGTGCCAGCCACTGTAGGAGACAGAGAAGCCATAAAAGTCAGGCCAAGTTCATGAGGATGAGAGGGCCTGTTATAAACAAACAAACAAAAAACCAAAACCAAACAAACAACAACAAAATAATCTAACTAACTGGCTTGTTTTTTGTTTTTTGGGTTTGTTTTTTTTTTTTTTTTTTTTTGGTTTTTCAAGACAGGGTTTCTCTGTAGCTTTGGAGCCTGTCCTGGAGCTAGCTCTTGTAGCCAGGCTGGCCTTGAACTCACAGAGATCTGCCTGCCTCTGCCTCCCAAGTGCTGGGATTAAAGGCGTGAGCCACCACGGCCCAGCTACTAACTGGCTTGTAATCCCAGCACTCAAGGGGTAGAGAAAGATCAGGAGTTCAAGGTCATCCTCAAATACTGACTAAGTTTGAAGCCACTTTGAGCTACAAGAGACATTACCCTCAAAAACAGAAAGATCTGGGTAAATCTTATACCTGACAACAGAATTCTGGGAAGTCACCAAGAAGCTTACAGGAACAGGAGTGTTTACAGAAGTGTGACTACGGGGCCCCAGTCAAGGTGGACAGAAGAAAAAGAGGCCAGGCTAGGTGGGTCAGAATGGAAATGGAAAAGCGAGCCTTTCCAGGGGAGGAGGGCAGGAGAGCTCTAAGGTCAGCTGGGGAGAGAAGCGGTGCGTGACTGTGGAAAGGCTAGCAATGACAGCTAACCACAGCCACACACAATGGCATATCGCATACTCCCACCCTTCCAGGAAGCTGAGGCAGGAAGGTCTCTTGAGCTCAGGAGTTGGAGTTAAGGGAGCTTGGGCAACATAACAAGACCCTATCTTTAGGGGAAAAAAAATCAGAAAATATACATGATGTAGCCTGTGTTCTGAATACTGCTCTGGAGACCTGAGGACATTTACTGAATTGTCACCCTGATCTTGAAATGTCACTGTGAGCATCTCCATTTTATACACAAGGAAACTGAGACATGGAAGAGGTTAAGATGAAGACCCAGGAGGCCTTCCATTGTCTGGGCTTCTAATTTCTTCTCTCTTGTTCCCAGCAGTACAGGGCACAGTGGTAGCAGGCACTGCAGGCTACTCAGCAAAGGAGCAGCAATGTGGCCAAGAATATGAACGTCCAGAGGCTGGAGAGTTGGCTCTGCCACTAAGAGCACTCAAGTCCGGTTCCCAGAACCTACATGGTGGCTCACAGCCATCGGTAACTCCAGTTCTGGGGGATCTGACACCCTCTTCTAGCCTCCATGGTGCACATACATACAGGCAGGCAAAACACTCGCACACAGAGTAAAATCGATAACGGAAAAGTGAAAATGTTTTAAGTGTGAACTTTCAGGGGTCCCCTCTTGACCACCAGAGAGGCCTTGGGTAGGACCCTTAGTGCTCAGGTCACCACCTTGGAGAAAATGAAGAGTGGCTGAAGCTCATAGGTCCTGAGTTCAATTCCCAGCAACCACATGGTGGCTCACAGCCATCTATAATGAGATCTGGTGTCCTCTTCTGGCATGCAAGCATACATGGAAGGAATGTTGTATACATAATAAATAAATAAAATCTTAAAAAAAAAAAACCCAAGGATGCGCTGGTCCCTGAGCCGGGGCATGGCTTCTCTGCTTGCTGTGAGATGACAGAAGCATCTTGGGCACTTAGCAACCAGCCAGCCTCAACCTCCCACCTCTCACCCCACCTCCCACCCCCAAGAAACACTGGAGCAACCTTCCCCCACCAGGAACCAGCTTCTTAAGGCCCATCATCCTGTAAACAGGCCCCCCCCAAAGTGCCAGCACACACAGCACAGTCCCCTCCCTGGAACAGCACTCCCTCGCTCTGTCCTACCAACCCTATAAGTTCCCAGGCTCTGGGAGCAGCCCCCTGGTGCTGAGGCTCCAGGAAGTATGTATCACCACCCTCCTCCCCAGCCTCCCCTTCTCCCCCAAACCCCTGTTTTTTCTCTTCATGGAGAGGGCACAAATTAAGCAGAAAGGAAAATGTTGACAGTTCCCAGCCCTCCTTTGCTGGGGATAAAGAGAAGTGCGTTAACGGTTGAAGCTTTAGGCGGATCAAACACAGTTTGTGAGATGCTTCAAATGTATTATTCATCTCGCCAATGAGATGCAATCTTGGGCTTTCTTCCCCCACCCCCACCAGGAGGAAACCTCAGCTACTATGCATCTCGCAGGACTGCAGAGGTAAGAGGCACTTCCAGAAAGCCATCTTTCCATACTAAATCAACAAGTCTTTCCAGATGACACAGGTCCACTTGCCAGAAAGCTATAGGGGCTAAGGTTGTAGACCAGATACAGAACTGGGGGCTTGGAATCAAAGAGAAGTCTGATTTGGACATAGAGGGCAGGCACTGGAGACGTTCTAGAAGTCTTCCAATATTCCACAGGAACCTAACCAGATGTGACTCTGAAAAGAGCCATCGCAGCCATGCCTTTGGCTGTACGCTAGTCACTCATGGATATGGAGCATGTAGGGGAATGGTCTAGATCTGTCCTGGCTCCCTAACACTTTGACCTTATAATTCAGACTCCTGGAGGCCCCTGGTCCTCCCGCTGGGAGATTCTATAACCCAGGTCCCATCAACTTCCCATTTGTTCACAAAGCTCCCCCAGCACCTACCAATGAACTAGAGAAAAAAATCGCCTCAGGTCTGGGACTGTGACTCAACGGTAGAGCACTTGCTTAGCAAGCACAAGTCACTGGGTCTGATCCTTAGTATAAAAGAATAAACAAATGGGGCTGGAAGGCTTACTCAGTGGTTAGAGCACTGGTTGTTCTTCCAGAGGACCAAGCCCCAGCACCCACATGGAAGTCCGCAACTGTCTGTAACTCCAGTTCCAAGGGATCTGACACCTTAACACACAGACTTACATGCAGGCAAAACACTAATGCACATAAAATAAAAATAAGTAGTTAAATAAATAAATAAATAGCATCCTGTCAGGGGGAAAAAAACCCAGCCTCTCCTGCTTCCTTTTCAGCCTCCCTCAGCTGATCCTTGGCCTGTAATGAATGAGGCTGAAGCTGGGGCTTGGATCAGGTGCTACTGATTGAGTTAGAGATTAGAACAACCTAGAAGGAAAGAAATTTGACACTATGGATTAGAAAAACTCACAAAGCATATATGCAGTTTCTTTTCTTCCTTTAAAATAATGTTTTTCATTTTAAGGCAGTATCACACTGTATAGTCCAGGCTGCCCTCAAACTTGCTATGATCCTCCTGCCTCGGGCTCCTGAGTGTTGACATCACAAATGTGTGCTCTTTTTGTTTGTTTGTTTTATGTTGTTTTGGGTTTTTTGTTTGTTTGTTTGTTTGTTTAATTTTTTTATTATTTTTTTTATTTTTCTCTGCTCCCCTCCCTGCCACTCCCCTCCCTCCCTCAACCCTCCCCCAGGTCCCCATGCTCCCAAATTATTCAGGAGATCTTGTCTTTTTATACTTTCTACTTCCCATGTAGATTATATCTATGTAGGTCTCTCTTAGTGTCCGTATTGTTGTCTAAATTCTCAGGGATTGTGGTTTGTAAGATGGTTTTCTTTGCCTTATGTTTAAAAACCACCTATGAGTGAGTACATGTGATAATTGTCTTTCTGTGTCTGGGTTACCTCACTCAAAATAATGCTTTCTAGTTCCATCCATTTTCCTGCAAAATTTAGGCTGTCGTTATTTTTTTCTGCTATGTAGTACTCCATT
>PVIU01002152.1:0-50590 GCA_004026605.1 Ondatra zibethicus | reverse complement strand
AAATAAAGCTGCTATGAACATAGTTGAGCACATGTCCTTGTGGCACGATTGGGCATCTTTTGGGTATATACCCAAAAGTGGTATTACTGGGTCTTAAGGAAGGTTGTTTCCTAATTTTCTGAGAAATCGCCACACTGACATCCATAGGGGTTGTACCAGCTTGCATTCCCACCAGCAATGCAGAAGTGTTCCCTGTTCCCCACAACCTCTCCAGCATAAGTTGTCACCAGTGTTTTTGATCTTGATGTTTTATGTTATTTTGTTTTAAGACAGGGTTTCGCTGTGTAGCCCTGGCTGTCCTCAAACTCAGAGATCTGCTACCAATGCCTCCAAATTGCTAGGACTAAAGACTGTGCCCCCCCCCCCACCCAGTTCTACAGGATCTTTTCCCAGTAGTTCACTTGCTCGAAATGTTCACAAAGAGGCCAGATGTGGCTAATACATCTTTCAGCTCAGCACTCAGGAGGCTGAGGCAGGCCGATCTCTGTGAGTTCCAGGCCAGCCAGTCAGAACTATGCAGTCATACTCTATCTAAAATAAAGCAAACGAAAAACTTGTAAACATCTTAGGATCACAATAATGAAGGGTTGGTTTAATAGTAGCCTTCTGAAACCATCATTTAGAACCAATTAAAGAAAAATATCAGGAAGAAGTAATACAGCATAAATACATTTTTATCCTGAAAGGATTTCAAATAATGCCGATGAAGTAGAGTTCCCCTTTAACACCGTCAGTCTCCCCAAGGTACCCCAGTTCTATCCAGTTCAAATGCATCCTCTCTGATTTTTGTTTCTGAAGAGTCTTATTTAATGCAAACAAGTAATAAAACTGGGTTCTGCAAGCTTGTAACCATCTATGTGAAGAGAAAAGAAGGCTGGCAAGACACCGAAATGTGCAGAGTGCTCAGCTCTGAGGAGCATGGCACATGTGACTTTTATTTTCCTCTGCAGGAATTATTGTATTTTCTACATGAACAGAAAAGAGAAACAATGCTATTTTTAAATATCACGAAACAAGCTATTGATGGCATCAGCTGCCTCTGAGGCCTGGGAGAGATTCTTTGCTGTGTGCTCTTTTGTGCGCTTTTAATGGTGCACCTTGAGTACATATTACCTATTCCAAAAATGAATAGAAAAAAATTTTAAATTTAATATGGCAATAAAATAAAATGAGAGACCTGCTGGAGAAGACCTGTGAAGAGCGGCAAGCCCTAAGACTCCAATACTGCATAAAATCGACGTTGCAGGTTGTGGTTTCTGGATCTGCTCTGGATTCACCCCCAGAGTGCCAGTCTCTTTCTCACCAGGCAAGGAAATGAGGAAGGGTCTAAAATAAACCAGACTGCGGTCCAGAAATAACTTTATGCTAATTTGTGGCCCAGCCCTGGGAAGGGCTTCACTGAGCCCATTCCCTTTCTCTTTCAAAGAACTTCTCATCTTCTGCGGTTTGCCTGTATATTCCTCAAGGCTACCTGCTGCTGTCAGGGTCCTGGGGGGGGAGAGGCTGAGACCAAAGGCCTTGTCTAGAGGACCTCTGTTTGAAGTCAGCCTGTAAGATCTGAGCTTTGAGCTGCCTGGGCTGAGATCAGCCTCAGGCAGCAGCCCCCTCTCCTTCCAGAGTTTCTGCACCTACGGCCCCTAATTGGTGAAATGAGGGTATTCAGCCTTATACCACAGACGGGTTGTGAGAAATGGATAATGGTCAATGACTGTCTTTCAAGAGATGCTGCCTGGTTGGACCAGAGTTCCCAGGGCTAGAATGACCTGTAGCATTCAGTTGGGGGAGGACAGAGATCCTCACAACAGATTGGCTCTTGGGCCTGTAAAGCCATTATTTTATTAACTGATGACAGGTTATTTTATTTTCTCTTTGACAGTTGAAATGACATAGGGCCTCATCATTTAGCTCTGGGTGGACTTGAACTCGAGACCCTCATGTTGGGCTTGTTATTTACACCTGGCTGCTGACAACTATTTTTAGCTGTTGGTTTTGTTGGTTTTCTGTTTGTTTGCAGTTATGAAACAGGGTGTCTGCTAGCCAAGGCTAGCCAGGAGATCCTGCCCTTCCTGCCTCCATCTCCCCTCCATCTCCCAGGTGCTGGCACAGGCTTGCACCGCTATGCCTGGACCCTGACAGCTATTTTCAGTCAGCCCTGTTGAGAGAATTAAATAAGACGTGAGTGTCGGAGCGAGGACATAGGCAGTCCACCAGCTGGGTGAAGTATTAATTCTCTCCCTTGGAAACCTACCCTCCCCACATACACCTGCCAGTCACAGCGTCCTGAGTGTCTCCATCTGCCTGTGCTGTAACAGTGCCCCTCAGTCATACATAGCTTCCCCAGGCTGGGTTCCTTTATGGTACAATTTATGCCCACGTCATTTTATAACGTAGAAGGTCCTCAAAAAAACAATTTGCCAAATGAATACGTGAATACTATTTATTCAGTCATGATCTTTGTAGCTCCCACTGGGCTGCCTCTTGTTGCTGGCCCCATGGCTGCCAGAACCTACTCCAAACTGACCCAGGGGACGTGGGGGCTGACAGATTTGAAAGAGGCAGTGTGGTAGGGTGAAAAGTAGAAGGGGCTATGGCCCTGGCTTTCGGAAACCATTTCTTTATCTCCACGCTGCCATTACAGAAGGTCAGATTGAAAACTCAGATGTGCACAGTCTGGAAAGCAGCACAGAGAGGGGACACAAAAGATGGGCCAGGCAATAGCTGGAGAGCTGGGCACATTCCTTAAATGGCTCTGCCCTCCGGTGACCTGAAGGTCATTGCCAATTGACCATGGGTCAAGTGAGGCAAGAGTCTCTGATTTTTCAAGAGAAGCCATAAATCTTAGCTTTTATGTGAAGTCCCCTGAACAGATCCAACTCAGAATCCTAGTTGGTCCACAGGCCCCACACCCCAGCTACTTTTGATCCTCATTCCATTGGGCCATTGCTCAGCTCACCTGGGTACCTCAACCCTGTGATTTCAGGACAGAAACTTAAAGGTTTCCCATTTGGGGAATTAACCTTTTATCAGTTTGATTTTTGTTAAGGCAGGGTCCTCATGCAGGGCGGTGGTGGTGCACGCCTTTAATCCCAGCACTCAGGAGGCAGATGCAGGCAGATCTCTGTGGGTTCGAGGCCAGCCTGGTCTATTGGACAGGCTCCAAAGCCACAGAGAAACCCTGTCTCAAAAAACCAAAAAAATAAAATAAAAAAATAAGACAGGGTCCTCATGTATCCCAAGCTGGCCTCAAACTCTGTGAGGTAGTCAGAGGATGACCTTGAACTTCTGATCTTCAGGCCTCTACCTCCAAGGTCCTCAGATTACACACGTGGTCCAGCAAGTCCAGTTTTAGGTGGTGTTTGTAGCTAAGACAAAGGGCGTCCTCAATGGCTTGCTTGAAAGCATTCTAGCAACTGGGCTATATACCCAGTCTGGGAATGACTCTTTAAATGGAAGGACCCAAGATCTTGGCAACTTTCTTCTGGCCAAATGTCACTTTGATCCCCAACCTGCAGCTTTAGGCAAACATAGGGGCTCTTACTGCTCAGTCCTTCCAACCTCCCACTCCTCATTTGGTCAGAAAAGAGGGTGCAGAAAAGGCAATGGGCCCTTCACGGTCGTCCCTGTCAGGATACCCAGGCCTGGAGGCAACTTGCTCATCTTCACACTGTCCCTGTGCAGTGCACCCACCAGTGACACAGCATTACCCATAAATTCCTGTCAGGGAAACTGTCGGGGCTTGGGAAATAAATAATGATATTTAACATTTTGTAATAACAACAATTAACCAGTAAATAATGTCCTTTAAACTGCAAACGCTGGAGTAAATTAATTCTTCTAATGAGCTGTCAGGCAGGGAAGAAAAAAGTACCGGTGTTCTTTGGTGGCACGCGGCTGCCGTGTGAGCAGCCAGGGAAGCTCACCTTGGGCCCTGGGAGCTCATTACCGGGAAGCACGCGGCAGCGGCAACGGATTGCGGGAAAGCAACCCGGCCTCTCCCGCACCCACGTGGGCGCCAGGCCGCAGCCCCCTCCGCACCGCTCACCGCGCCACTCTCTAGCTGCGCGCCCGCCAGGTGCTGGTCCAGAGCGAGCAATGCATTTCAATTAGAGAAGCCCCTCCTCCTCGCTACCTCCCTTCTGGACACCTCGGCAGCGCTGGGATAAGGGGGATAGGAGCTGGGGACACCTGAGGGGGAGAAGCTCCAGGAGCAGGTCTCTAGTCCTAACTGCGTGACCTTGGAGAGGTTTCCAGCCCTCTCTGGGCTGAGATGTTGTGAATGGCAACATCTGAAGCTAATCAAACCAGCTGTGATTACTTCTGTACGCCTGAGAAGCCTGTGACCATAAAAAGACACCTGAGTAAGACACTCTTTATGTACTGATTCCCAGTCATCGCCAAGATATACTGTCAGGTGACAAAAGCAAGGCACACGGGAGTGTGCGGTGACTGCTAAGGACCGGCCATGTGTCCCTTTTTGCTGGCTGTGCATCCAGATAGGAAAAGGGTAACACCGCAAGCCCCTGGGAGGGAAGCTGCACTGTCCAATATCTATGCCCTTATTTTAAGAGCCATGTGCAGAAACTACCAATAAAAAAAACCCAAAAAACTGAAAGCTAAAAAGACAAAGGCACAGTCAGAGGTCATCTTGCCTCTTAGTAGCTTTCAGGATGTGAAAGTCACCAGGAGCCCTACTGAACTATGACCCCACCAGAACCTCCACCAAAGCCAGTACAATGCATCTCCAACATCCTATCCTGACCATAAGCTAATGAGGAAGTCCCTCCCAGAGGCTAAGCCTATTCCTCACAGCTTCAACTTCAGTTTCTCTCTTTCTGTTCCGTATTGGGTGGGGGAAAGGGCTGCTGGATGATTTCTGCAGAACAGCAGTGGGGAGCAGAGAGAAGGGAAGGGAGGGGAAGAGAGGGCAAGCCAAGGGAAGTCCTAGCCCTGAGAAAACATACAAGCCCAGGGCTCCATACCTGTGTGGTTATGGTCACTCTGCATTGCTGAGCCTCCCTCAGGAGTCCAGCCCAGCCAATGCTCCCCAGGATGGACAGAAGACCCCTCCATGATCTGAGACCTCCTGCCCTTGACACTCACCCCCACCACAGAGAAGAACAGTATGTGAGTGACCTTATTCAACAGCCCCGCGGGTGGACACAGCAGGCTGAGAGGGCTGTGTGGCTCAAGCAATCCTGGAGTCAGAAAAGCCACCAGTCCATGCTCTGAGGCAGTGCCAGGGGCTGCTTTGGAGCTGCAGCTGTGAGGGCACCAAGCCCCCACAGACATCTGACCCCAACTGGTTTTGTTTTTTGGCCTCACCTTTGCAGTGAGGTAATTCCGGACTCAAGACTTTCTTGCCAAGGCTGCTTAGGCTGCTTGCAAAGGTCTGTAATTCCAAGCTACTCAGTAAGTTCAAAACCTGCCTGGTCCACAAAATGAGTTCAAGGCCAGCCTGGGACACTTAGTGAGACCCTGGTTTTTCTTTTTCTTTCTTTTTTTTTTTTTGTCTTGTTTTTTAAATACAAATGGGGGCACCGAGGAGAGGGCTCATGGAGTTCAAGCAGGAGGACCTGACTTTGGATTCCCAATATTCCCCCAAAAAGTCTGGCACAACAGACCACCTGTAACTCTAGCACTGGAGGAGGAGATTAGGCAGTGTTCTGATGCTTCTGATCAGCCAGACTAGCCAATCAGTAAGCTCCAATTTCAGTGATCCAGTCGGTCTCAGGAAATAACAGAGCAATAGAGGAAGGCACCTTCCATCAAGTTCTACCCCACCCCCATTACCCCCACCCCACTACTCCCACCCTTGCCACAGAAACACACACACACACACACACACACACAAAGGTCTATGTAACTAAGTATACAGTGCAGTGCTCAATGACAGGGCAGTTGACTAACATGGGGAAGGCCCTGGATTCAAGCTTTGCTACTACTAAAAGAAAAATTAAGTTTGAGGCAGCCTGGACTACTTAGCAAAGACCCTGTCTCAAAACCTCAAGAGTAATGGGACATGGTGGTACATGCCTTTTATTTGTTTGTTTTCCGAGACAGGGTTTCTCTGTAGCTTTGGTGCCTTTACTGGAACGCACTCTTGTAGACCAGGCTGGCCTCGAATTTACAGAACTCCACCTGCTTCTGCCTCCCAAGTGCTGGAATTAAAGGTGTGTGGTATATGCTTTTTTTTAATATTTATTTATTTATTAGGTACACAATATTCTGTCTGCATGTATGCCTGCAGGCCAGAAGAGGGCACCAGACCTCATTATAGATGGTTTGAGCCACCATGTGGCTGCTGGGAATTGAACTCAGGACCTTTGGAAGAACAGGCAATGCTCTTAACCACTGAGCCATCTCTCTAGTCCCCAGGTATATGCTTTTTAATCTCAGCACTCAGGAGGCAGAAGCAGCTAGATCTCTGTGAGTTCATGGTCAGTCATGGTTGCATAGTAAGCCTGATTCAAAAAACAAAACCCAAGGGCAAAGAATGTCGCTCAGTAGTAGTACCTCAAGTTGCCTAGCATGTGCAAAACCCAGGGTTTGATCCTTAGCACTCCAAAAGGATGTGTGTAAAATATACAGCCTAGTGTCCAGGCAAAAAGTAAGCACCCCCAAATTACCCCATCTGTCTGGTGAGCTGTTGCCCTGCTAGACAAGCCCAGTTTCCAAGACTGAACAAGGTCACTATGGTGGCTCCTGAGGTAGGCAGCGTACCTCTGCAGTGCCTATTTGGGAGGCAGCCCAGAAGAGCCTCCAGGCCTGGGTTTTTGTTTTTGGTTTTTTTTTTTTTTTTGCATCAGGCAGCGGAAACTCAAGCTGAAGCCAGCAAAACAAAGTTCCCAGCTTTGGGTCTGAGTCAGCTGCTTCTGGGCCTGGGGGTTTAAGGGTTTCAAAGTCATAACTACTTCAAGGTCACCTGGACCTCTATGCAGCTGGCCCCTTGGCCTGAGCCCTCTGTAGGTCTCCTGTGCCTGGGAGTGGAGCACCAGCTGGAAAAGAGGCATGCTCCTGCGTGCACAGGAAACTGAGTTTCAGCTGCATGGAAATTAAACCAGCTTGCCCAGTGCTGAGCTACCACGTTGCTTGCAATCAGATTGATTTCTTGGGCTTGTTGTGACGGCAGTGTTGCGATTGATTCGTCTGGGTGGCGGGGAGTTTATCTATTCAAAGCTGTCTGTCATTGATCTGGAAAAGCTTCTGAAACAGCCCAAACACCTAGCAAGGCCGAGGTTACCACCAACCCCAGCTCAATATTAATTATAATAATGAACAGGCATGAAGAGGGTGGGTTCATTGCCTGCCCTGCAGGGCTGGCCTCTGTGAGGTTCTGTGTTTAATATCCTTTTTGAATCAACAACGTGCCAAGTGAGGCTGCCGGACATGCCTAGACGGAGGGAAGCCCGCATGCGTACTAACACCATCCTCTACTTCCATGGGACTGAGAAGGAGCAAGCACTGCTGAAACAGGAAAGGTTTAGGGTAGACTTCAAGAGGGACTCCCTCGTGGACACCCAATATTAATCCACTTATCATCTTAGGTTACTTCCATTTGGGTTTGTTTCTTTGTATGTGTTTGCATGTGAGTAGCATGTGTATGCATGAAGAGGGTAGAGGATAACCTTGGGTGTTGTTCATTGTACTAACCACCTTTTTTGAAAAAAAAAAAAAAAAACAACTTTAGAGACTGGGTCTCTCACTGGCACAAACCTTGTGGATTCAGCTAAGCTAGTCAGCCAGTGAGACCCAAGGGTCCGCCTTTCTCCATCTCTCTAGTATTCTCCACACCTGGTTTGTACATAGGCACAGGGAATGGAACTCAGGTCCTCATGCTTGCATCAAAATCACCTCCCCTCCCCCCCAGACAGCTCCGAGTCCCTGAGTCTGATTCTTCCTCTGTAAAATGCTTTCTCAAAGTTGCTACTCTGTGTCAAAAACCTAGACCTGATAGCACAAAACTAGAGGGCTCTTCTGGGCAGTATCCTGGTTCAGGGGGTGTCAGAGGACCCCTACTTCTGGTCATAAACACCTGCCCTTCTCAACCTAGACACAGAGTAGGCATTCAACCAACGGGCTGTAGTACAGGTTAATTCAGTGAGTGTCGCCTGAGTGCTTGCTACACGCCTGGCAAACATACTAGCGAAGCTATGATGAGCTGGTTTTGAGGAGATGAAGTCTGGAATGGCCATGGAGCTGGGCATCCCCCTCACCGAAGACCTCAGAAATGGCCTGCCCCTGTGGGATCCCTTGCAAGTTGCTCCTGGAGGCCTACAGGTGGGTTGAGGACAGACAGGGGACAGTTTCCACGACCTCCAGTCAAGAGGATTCTGCATAGCATATTGGTCCTGCAGAAGACCTCACCCTCACCCAGCAGAAATGTGGTCGGACCTAGGGTTCATTTACAAGAAGCAAAGATTCCCAGCTGACTCCCAGCCCCCACTGTACAGAACCCCCCAGAAGTCACAGCAAGAAGCACTAAAGTTAAGAAGGACTTTTTGGCTGAGGTCTGCACAGTGAAGGTAAGGATGGAGAGGCTTCCTATCTACCTGACAGCCCTCCCTACTGTCCTCCCTCTGACACCCCCACCCCCTGTTCCTACAAAGCTCTTCTCTCTCCTCCAGTTTGGCTGCTGTGAAGACCCCCACGACCAGCCCTAAGAGAAACATCAGAAGAAAATTACTAGTGAAATGCTGTGGCGGATCTAATTGATTTTTTTTTCCTATTGGTTCCCTAATATAGGCAACACTGTTCCTGCCGCTTTTCTGGGCTGGAGATTATGTCATAAATAAAGAGATTTGCTCCCTATTTCCATGTGCTTATCTTTAATAAGTTAAGAACTCAACAAGCTTTAGGACGACTTGAAATAAGCAATGGATCCGGTGGTGGCTCCTGCTGGGGCAGCAGCAGCCGAAAGCTTGAGGGAAGGGGGAGGCGGGTGACTGAGGCAAGCAGAGAATCTGCATTCTTTGAGCTGCCCTGGGACAAGATCAGAAGAGGGGATAAGAGGGAAAGCTGGGAGAGAGAGCCTGGGCAATAGGACCAAATGGACAGGCAGGGGCTATGGGGCTGTGGGGAAAGTGGAATTAAGTGTGTGGGTTCAGAGGGGGCTGAAGCCCAGCTGGTAGGGCTTGCCTAGCATTTAGAAGCCCTACCACCTCATGAACCGGGCGTGACGATGCACACGTGAAATCCCAGACTCCAGTGGTGGAGGCAGGATGATCAGAAGTCCTTGGCTAAATAGCAAGTTCCAGATCAGCCTAGGATATATGAAACCCTTATCTGAAAGAAAAAATAAAATAAGATAAAAGTCTGTGTACCCAGAACTTGGAAGCTAGAAACAGACAAATTGCAATGAGTTTGAGACCAATCTGAGCTACATAGGGAGCTCTGGGGCAGCCAGGTCTTAAAAAAAGAAGAAACAGCTGGGTGGTGGTGGTGGCCCATGCCTTTAATCCCAGCACTTGGAAGGCAGAGGGAGGTGGATCTCTGTGAGTTCGAGGCCAGCCTGGTCTACAAGAGCTAGTTTCAGGACAGGCTCCAAAGCTACAGAGAAATTCTGTCTCAAAAAACAAAAACAAAAAAAAATTAATAATAGTAGTAGCAATAAGAATAATAATTGTAATAATAATAATAAAGTATAAGAGCTTGAATGCTAACTCCATCATTGCATACTATCTGTGTGACATTAGGTAAATCATCCTCTGTGCTCCATTATTTTAAAACAGAGAGCTGGTGAGGTGAATTAGCAGGTTAATGTACTTACCTCCAAGCCTGACAAGCTGAGTTTGAGCCCCAGGTAGGAGAGGACAAACTTCCACACGAACATACACACACATACTAAATAAAACAAATGCAATCCATCCTCATCGTCATCACTTAAAAGCAGAGGCTGGGCATCGTGGCACACATCTGTCATCCCTTAATCCCAGTATTCAGGAGGCAAAGACTGGAAGATTGTTGCGAGTTGAAGAGCACCCTGAGTTTATAGATAGGCCCTGTCTCAAAAGTAAAACAACCAATGGGGCTGGAAGATCTAGTTTAGAGACATAGCACTTACCTAATGTGTGTGAGGCCCTCTGCTAAATCCCCAGCACCACCAAAAGCCAAAAGAAAAATGAATAACAATAGTGATATACATCTATTAGTTGTTCTGGGGACTGCTGTGCAAATGCTGAGGACAGAGCCTGGTCCAGGGTATTCAGAGAAACAACGTTAGCTCATCTGTTGTTGGCCTTCACTGAGCCTTAACCATGGCTAAGCACCTGCCCTATGTCAGGCCCTAGCCTGGTCTTCTCAGATCAGTGAGTCGTGGATGTTCTTCAGCAGGGAGCACACAGCCCGTGACTGGACTAAGACAGGTAGCATCACAGGGTACTGCACCAGGGGGACCCAGAAAGGGGACAGGGACCCTTCTCATGGAGGCAGCTTCCCTGTGGTCCTATCCTGAGGTTCTCTGCTCTCTAGTTCTCGACACCTCTCAGAGGAACTCACACTTCCTGGAAGGTGACTGAGGCAGAAGTAAGGTCCCTCAAGACAGAGCTGACCTGCTGCAGACCTTCAAGCTGATTTCAAGACCATCCACCCTGTCCAAGCAGTTTTCTTTCAGTCTAGACAATACTGTTTCTATTTTCCATTTTATAGTCAAGGACACTGATGTCCAGAGGTGTAGCTTAAAGCTGGGAAGTAGCAGAGGCAGAATTTGAACCCTCCTCTAAACACCACCCTCTATCTTACACAGCGGTAATGACCAGTGATGAACAGGTGATAGGGGCTGGAGAGATGACTCAGTGTTTAAGAGCACTGTCTGTTCTTCCAGATGACAAAGATTTGATTCCTAGCACCCATATGGTGGTTCATAGCTGTCTGTAACTCCAGTTCCAGGGAATCTAATGCCGTCTTCTAGCCTCCATGGACAGAAGTTATGCAAATGGTACACACATATAGGTAAAACACCCACACACATAAAATAAATAATAAAAATATGCTAACCAATGTCACCCACCTTAAATATATATAAAATTAAATTATAAATCATAAAAATAAATAATGAAAATTAAAAATTCAGGCTAAGGACAGAGGAGACAGAGCACATAAAAAACATTTAATGATTACCCACCATGTGTCATGCCCTCCTGTGGGCCTTCTTGCTGAATGCACATCTGGAAGGCAGGTGACACTGTTTTCCTTTTATAGTGAAGTGGAGACTCTGACCCGCACCTGATGCATGCACGAGGCTGGGATCCCAAACTCGGGCCTGTTCTTGCAGCCTCTGGGTGAACAGGGTCTCTTTCTCACAGACTTTGTCCTTGTAAGCCACCACTGTGGCCCCACTGAAGATGGATGGACAAACAGAGTCCTCCCTGAATAGGTTTGGAAGCCCTGCTATTTCTAGTGGAAGAAGAATCTGTCACTCTTGTGTGTGCATTTATAGCCTCCCTTTTCTCCAGGCATTGTCTGGACCTGCAGACTCTGTGGCCTTAAGGACCAATGACCTCACAATCAGTTGCCATAGAGACCATTGTGATGTCACAATCAGAGGACAAGTAGTTCAAGGAGAGGAGTCGGGGATGGGAGTGCACAGCTAGAATTGAGCACCATTTGAGAATTCTGTCCTATATTCCTGCGCAGAAAATGGAGAGGTGGGAGGCAGGCCTGCAACTGGCTCCTTAGGGATCACGAGGGAGAACAAGAGCTTCTGACACTCCACCTGGTATCTCCTGGGTCGGCACTGTGCCAATACTCACAGGAAGGGTCTGGGGAAAGGAACTACAGAAACCCATTCACACACTGTGGGACTGTCAGAAGTGGGCTACTTCTAAAACAGAGGGACTAGGGTTAGACCCCAGGAGGATCTGTAGCTAAAAGATCTCCCTGAAAGGTTTATGTACCCTTGTCCCTGATTGCAAAGGAGACACTGCATCTAAATGGCCTCCCGAGCCTTGTAGAGACAGCCATGTTGTACCACAGCACATTAGAACTCTATCTTCTGACCAAGGCTGGAGAGAGAGCTCCTGGAGGACTCTGGTTCTGGCATACACAAGTGCTCAATAAAGGCTTCCTCATTCTGTAGAACAGTGACTGAGAGAGTAATGAACGACCAGGGTCTGCAGTGAAAGACAAACGGAGGGAGAGACAGATGCAAGGCCCATGGGGAACCCAGAGGCCACACAAGCTTTGACATTCATGCTGCGCTCCTCATTCTCTGCCACACAGCTACATCCCCACTCTGCGTTTAGCCCGATGCTTCTGTGTGCTGTCTCTGAGGATATAAAACACTTGAAGTCTGCTCTGGATCCCAGCTAAGCATTGGTCATTTAATTGAATATCTATTGGGCGAATTATAGAACCAACCATCCCTACCGGTTTCCAAGCAGCTACCCCCCAGAACCCTGCTCCTGGTTGACCCTCTAGGTAGGCCTAGGCCCCTGCAGATGAACTCTGGGCTGAAGCCCAGGCCCAGGGAACCTGTGACTAATCTGCCACTTGCCCCACAAAGGTTCATTGACAGGTTCCTTTCTTCCTTACCTCCTCAGGATAGCACGTTAAGTAGCTGTGAATCACCAAGTCTCCTGGGGCCTCAATGTCCCTATCTGTTCAATGGAGACAATGACAGCTTTGTACCTGCTCATAGGATTGTTGTGAAGGTGTTGTTAAATCCCCTGGCTTAATGCTCTCAAACAGCAAATGATAAATGGAGCTATTATTATTTTTTAAGGTAAAGAAGAAAAAAAAAAAACCTCTGAACTCAGGGCCTGACTTTCTTTAAATGGAGAATAGACAGATCTATTGTGAATTTGCTTTCAATGCATGTGACAATCTTTTTAAAGAGGAAATACTTCAGACCTTTCTGTAAAATGTGAATCAGCTACAAGCCCATGCCTTCTACAATTGCAAAGCTTCTAAGCAGGCTTTGCTCCAAAGAAGAGGCATGATTATTCTCCCATATTATCCAAACCAACCCCCCAGTCCTGCCTCAGGCATAAGGAGAACAAACACAATTTTGCCTTCACCTTGGCCCAAGCTGAGCAGCTATCAGAGATGGTGGTGTGAAGTCAGGTGTAAGGTCAACCTGTCTGGTATGTTTGCTCATGCCTTGTATCAGCAGAAGTGGGTGGTGCTGGCCCTAGCATCTACATCTGAGGGGGCATCCAGCTGCAGTCTCCCCCACACCCGCTCCAAGGGAGAACTGAAATGCTTTGAGGCAGGGTCTCATACAATCCAGACTGACCCCAAACTGATATATAGTTGAGTGTGACCTTGAACTTCTGATCTTCCCGTCTCCACCATCTGAGGGCTGGCTGGGATTATAGGCATGAATCATCATGCCCAGGTTTCATAGTGCGAGGTTCTGAACCCAGGGACTCATGCACGTTAGGCAAGCACTTTACAAACTGAGCCACATCCCTGTCTCAGAACTCAGAAGATGTTTCAATCAACTGGCAAGCCCGACTCTCCTGCCACCATCTCCATGTTATCATGGAATCCCTGGTGTCCACTGACCAAGGAAGTCTAAATGGTGTACCTGAGGCCTCTTCCACCTGCTCCAGAGTTTAACCCACCAGGTGACCCATTTCCTTACCACATGACTATCAACCTGTTACTGAGTCCCCAGCCCCTGAGCAGCACCGCAAACCCAAGCCTCTGGTGGATATGTTTTATGTCAGTTTAAGCGCTAGGACAACTGAGTTCAGAGGATTTTATTTCTGGAGCCATCCATATTTCTCAGGGATTATCACCTGTCTTTGTTCCCTCCCTCTCTTGGTTATTATCCTTGGACACTTTCCAAGCCAAGCTGCCTTGATTGCTTGGGGAGACGAAGGCCCCCAGCATCCTCCATGGTATCTCTGGATCTGGCAAGGATGCCCTTGGGGACCATTTCTTCTTTCTTCAGCATAACTCTGCAAGTGGCCACAATATAGGTGGCCTTGACTTTCAGGAGTTGGTTTGCCTAAGAGACTTTCCATGTGTCAGAGAACATGAAGGGGGGGAGTAGAAGTAGAGGCCTCTGTCTCCAAGGCTGGGGAGGGCTATGTGAAGAGTAAGCCCGGGGGTACAGAGGGGAGGGAGAAGGCCAGCTGTTCTCTTTCTTACACCATGCCAACCTAGCCTGACACCAAATTAATAGCATTCAAATGAGATGCAAAGCATTATGCAAATACAGAGGAGAAGGCCACTCTTACCAGAGCCTCTGGGTTGCTGGAAGGCCAGTGCCGGGAGCCCTTTCATGGAGGGCCCCATGGGCTCTTGTCAACTTCAATCCTCACACCTCAGCACCAGCTTGTGCATAGGACCGAAGAGATTGGCCAGGCCTTCAAATTGGCTTTGCCTCCCAAGCACTCAGGACCCCTTCCCATCTGAAACAACCCATAGGCAGCTGCAAGGTAGCATAAGCTCCCTGGGTTCCTGTTCCCCATCAGCATGTATGCAAACTAGATGCAAGGCTTTTGCATCTATTTAACTGTCCATTAAAATAGCCCCATGCCCGGCACCTCTGCACAGGCCCAGGCTTCCAAATTGCCAACCCCTGCTGCCTGCAAAAGCCATGTGTTTCCTGAGCCTGGTAATTGCTGTGGTGTTTGTTGAGCTGTATTTGCATTTGATTGTCATTTAACTTTCTATCTTTCTCCTTCAATCAAACCAGGGGTGGGAAAGTGGGGGGGGGGGAAGAATTGGGCTTCTACAATTGATTCTTCGTTTTAGTTTCAGCCCCATTGGGGTCTTCAAAGAGCTTCATTTATTAGTGCCACAAACTTAAACTCTGGGACCTCTCCCTCCACACGGTGGGGGAGGGCCTCCTCCCACCCATCCCAGGACTCCTACGTACAAATAATTTAGTCAACGGGATGGATCTCCAGTCTGCATGTTCCAGCACCTGCCTCATCTCTGTCCAGCTAGTGGCATTAAACATTTATGGAGCTGTGGAGGATCAAAGGCCTCGGCTGGGGGTGGTGGGCAGGCTGGAGGACTGGGTTTGGAGAGGAAAGTAGTTCACATCAAACCATTTTCTGCTGCTGTCTCAGCGCACCCAAGGCTCCTGCTGCAGTGATCTGGTCCCATTCCTGGAGTGGGAGTCGGGACCTTCGGCTGATTGACTTTGGGTAACCCAGGAAACCAGGCATATCCCTGGCCATACCAGAAGCCACTGAGTCTAGGGACTTACTCCAAGAAGATGGTGGCAGTAAATAGAAAGTTGTGACCCTACAGTCCCTGAGATAAAGTGGCAGCCCCCTTCCCTGCCCCCCAAAACCCTAACCTCTTTGGAAGCTCTACTTTGAAAGTTGTCTTGGAGAAGAGTGGATTTGGATTTTTCCCCCCTCTTCTTGCTCAGAAAGCAAGTGTTATCCCAACAGAGACTTCAAAATAAGTCACCAATGTGCCTGTGACCCGAGAGTTGACGGGTTGATTAGAGGCTGACTTCCCCAGGGATGTGGTTAGAGACCCACTCCTGTCTTGGCAGTGGCTAGGAGCCCCCCTGGCTTTCAACCCTTACCTGTAGTAGTCTTCCTCCTGATGAGCAGTGAAGTACCTTCTTCCCACTGTTCACAGTGCCTGAAACCCACCCAAATGATGTCAGACTGACATGTTTTAGCTTGTAAACCTTCGTAATGAAGTAGCCACCAAGAATGACCTGTCACTCAGATGACCAAAAAACCTCCTACAGCCAAGCTGCAGATGACTCCAGCCCTTCCTTACACTTTCCTATGGGGGCTCAGCTTTGTGGAACCAGTCCCCCTACTGACCTCGGCTCTCTGGCAGTTTCTGTGCTGTTGCTGGGTACATAAGCCACACCCCCACTCTGTCCTCCTTCCGTTGGATGTCCTCCTACTCCATTCACTGAGACATAAGGCAGATTCAGCTTGGTTTCACCCATTTGCTGCGTGAAGCCCTCACTGACTTAAATCAATGCCCCCTTCTCCCTATCTCACAGCTTTCATACGACATCGTGCCGTGTGTGTGTGTGTGTGTGTGTGTGTGTGTGTATGTGTGTATGTGTGTGTGTATACAGAAGCCAGAGGATAACTTATAGGAATTGGTTTTCTCCTCTCCCTCCACCATATGGGTATTCTGGGAATAGAATTCTAGCCAGGCTTGACAGCAAGTGCCTTTTACCCACTGAGCCATGTCACCGGCCCATGACACTCTCCAGTGCATGTATGAATTGAGTAAACTCTCAGATTGTAAACCTTGAATATGGATTAATGTCCCCTTGGGTACTTTATTGTCCTAGGTTACGGGTAATGCCAAGGTCTAGGAAGAATGGACTCTTTGGAAAGCATGAGAAAAGATACTTACCAAAAATTCTACTGCTTCCTAGCTTGGTCCAGGCTCTGCCTCAACCTTGCATGACTATTCCACAGGAACCATGTTTACCAGATCTCTAGTAAAGACTGACAGTTTTTACTAGTTTTGCTATTATTCCAGTCATACAGTACAAACCCATCCTCCGGGTTCAGGGCAGAGGGCTGTATTCTGGGACTGTAGTCTCCAGTGGACCCTCCTGAATGCTCAGGCACTCAGGAGAGTCATATTGCAGGTTCCCAGAGAGCTTGTTTGCCTTCCTTCTTGTATGTAGTACCCAGTCTATCTGCAGTCTCACTGTCAGGACAATTGAGTGAGACCAGCAGCAGCCTTTAAGTCACTATGAACCTTCCTGGTGTATAAGGTTCAACCTGCATTGTGGCTCGTGCTCACCCCGGAGCTGTGTAGTCCTGAGGAACCCAGAGGATACCTACAAGGAAGAAAGGCAGGCTCTCACGATTCTTGCTAGTTTCCAGACGTCAGACAGGCATTTCTGTGCCAGTTCCGCAATCCTTTTGGCTAACCTTGTTTTCCCTCCCCTCCACTCCTCTTTCCTGGCTTCTCCTCACTTCAGATCCTTTCATCAAAGGCCTCCTTCCTCCCAGCCTTCTGATACTCTCCCCCTTTTCTTCACTTCTCCAAATAGCTGTCCAAAAATCTTCTCCCAGAATCTTCCCCAGGTAATTCCACATGACACCTGCTGCTTGGGATTCTTGACAACAGGTAAGGTGGCTCCCCAGAGCCCACAAGAGAATGTACGAGGATCACAGGAGCAGAGCTAGAAGACCACAAGGACCTAAAGATCCGAGGAATAAAGTTTAGGGCAGAAGTCACCTACTTCCTTTTTTTGGGGGTGTTCGAGACAAGGTTTCTCTGTGTAGCTTTGGAGCCTGTCCTGGACTAGCTCTTGTAGACCAGGCTGGCTTCGAACTCACAGAGTTCGCTTGCCTCTGCTTCCCAAATGCTGGGATTAAAGGTGTGCACCACCACCTGGCTAGAAGTCATCTGCTTCCAGGGTAAGATGGCGGGAATGCAGTGGACAAATGATTGGTTCCTCTACAGATATTAACATCACCCACATGGCCGTGTCCCTTGGATCTAAATAACAGGCTCAAGTCCTGTACAATATTGACTAGCTTGACGTTGGCCTGTGGCTTGCTGGGACTCCTCAGATCACAAAGAGTCACAGAATCTTATTTTTCCACATTTTTGAATGGGATAGCCTTTTGGTTACTGCCCCTCCTTCAAGTTTCCCTCCATCTGAAACAATACTGATGAGCTAGAGATATAGCTCAGTGGTGGAGCTCCTTTTTATAAAGTATGAGATCATGCGGGAGGCCCTGGTTCCTAGCACTGAAAATAAAAGCAATTAAATGAAAATTTAAAACTAAAACAGCCGTAAAGACCCCTGACACTCATGCTGACCCCATTTTCTCCATCAGTTCCAAAACCTGAGCTGGTACTGGCAAAAAAGATCTGTGTCACTGTGTCTGTTCTGGTTCCACAAAGGAAATAGAGGAAGAGGGTCTGGAAATTCGGGACTGCATGGGGACCGAGGGTGCTGCCTTTAGCATCCCACAGCTTGACCCAGGTTGCCTCCTACCAAGTGAAGAATGTCTCCCCAGGACACAAGTGCCATTGGCTTTTAACTATAATATCAGGATAATTAAGCTTTTCTGTGAGCACAGTTTGCTGCTGATGCAGCTGCCTGGAGCCCTGGCATTTATTGAGCGCAAAGTAATAATTTATTGTCCTTTGTACGCTCAAAAGCCGTCTTCATTATCGGCCCAGGATGGAGCTGCCACAAGGGCAGGCGGGCTTCACCAGCTGCCTCACTGATGTGCATCTTCCCCGTCAACCTCGGAGCCTTCATGTACCAGGATAGGGTGGGGAAAGGTGGGGAGGGGGTTGTTCTCATTAATGGAGAATCCGATTAGAACCTAACACCTTGGGAGGCTGCTAACCCGGGAGAGGGTGGCAAGCTTGGCTGGGCGTGGGCAGTTTGGGAAGGCGGAGACTGTGTGCCACATTAGCAGGGTTGGCGTGGATCGAAGCCTGTGCTCTTGCAGCTGGGTCTTCTGCGCCTTTGCTTGAGACTTTACGGTAAGCCGCTCCTCCCGCGCCCCCGCCCCCAGCCCCGCGCGGCGATCCCCGGCGCCGACGCCAGGCGCTGGCCGTGGTGCTGATTCTGTCAGGCGCTGGCGGCGGCGGCGGCCCCGCTGTTCTCCCGGGGACCGACTCAGCCCCCCTGCCCACGCCTCTCCGAGTCCGTAGTCCCCCTGCCGCGGCCCCGACCCGGGGCGCGGCCGCAAGCAGCACCATGCACCCAGCAGCCCTTCTGCTCCTGCCCTCGCTGTTGGCGCTCCTGGCTCACGGTAAGGGACCCCGGCGTCCGGCCACAGGACGGGGGCGGGGGCGGACTCCCAGGGGTAGAAAAGCAGGGTCCGGCGCCTCGCTCCGCGCGTCTTGTTGTCCCTCCCAAACACCGCGTCCCGCCGACTGCGCTGTCCCCGGCGCCGACCCAGCCGGGCGGGGCGCGGGCTCCACCGGCGGGAAGCTGTCGCGGCTCCCGCCATTCGCTCCCGGCCGAGACCTCGCCTTTAATCATCTCCCCGGATCTAATGGGATTTCTCTGCTGCAATTCATCACGCCACCCCTTCCCCGCACACACTCGCTCACCCGCGCGCTACCTCGCTTCACTCCAGGCATCTAGGAGCGCCCGGGCGCGTTGCGGGGGTTGGGGGGTGGATCGCGGGTGCAGAGTCCGGACAGTCCAGCTGGCAGCCCGCCGTTCTGCCTCCCCTGCCGCTCTCCAAACTTCGCTCGACTTTGCCGCCAAGTCTGGGGCCACTCTCATTCTCACTGCAGAGGAACCGGGCCGGGTGGTGGCGGGACCTGGGATTGGGTCATCTCTCACCTCTCATCGGCTTGGCTCTGAAATGTCAGAATTGGAACCTAGAGCACAATTCTGGGGAGGCATTGGGGAACCCTGGGAGCCCTCTGTCCTTCCCCTCGCTCTTCGCTGGGCTGCTTCTACTGAGGTCCTGGGACTAGCTGTCCTCCCCGAAATTCTTTTATTACACATACACATGCACATCCTCACATGCCCGGAGTGCTACCCCCCTCCGAGTCTGCCTTCCCACTGGGTCCTATCGACCCCAGAGCGGCAGACTAGTTGGCGGAGACCCAGCCCGGACTCCCAGCCCCGGACTCCCGAGTCAAATCCCAACTTCATTGGTCTCGGTCAAGAAAAGCTTGGCCTTGGAGTAGGCAGCAAGGGAGTTTGGAGGGAAAATGAATGAGAAGCAGAAAAGATGCTAATCTAATCTGAAGCAAGCGTTCTCGGAGTCTACAATTGCTCAGGTCCTTCTCGGCTTTTACTGGTCGCTTGGTGGGGTCCGCGAAACCGCACTTGGACTTGGGACTCCAAGTCCCTCGCCATCTGGTTATGGTTCGTAGCTTCTGCTGTGGAGGAGGGAGGAAGGGGAATTTCTAACCTTCGGACTCCATCTTCCTGGGCCAGAGATTGGAGGTCAGATCATCCCGACTATGGCTGGTTTGGGCTGAGCTGGTACCAGGCAGCTGTTCTTCTGCCCTGGAGGCACTGGAGGTCTTTAAACCTCAAACCTCGAGCTCCACCCACAAGCAGACCATGTCTTTGCCCAGCCCATCTGGCTGCCCACACTGCTACTCCTAGGGCTAGGAAAACTTGGGGTTGTATTCACTTTGCTGGGAGAAGGGAGAATTTCACAAGCCCCAACCCAGGGATGAGAAGGGATAAAGAGAAACCCATCTCATGGGCAGTCTAAGGATATCTCTGTATTCAAGATCTGTATGGGGTCTGGCCACATCCTGGCTACTTCCCTGGGGCACCGAGTCTGTGTCAGTTCTCTGGCAATGGAGTCCTTGTCTGAGGGTGTGAGTGTGGTCTGGGTTCTTCAGGTCCCAGCACGTCAGCACTTCAGGAGCTCTGAGTGTTGGGTGTTAAGTTGGGTATGAAGGTGTAGCCTCTGCCAGCCAGTTCCTTGCAGGTTGGAAAGAGAGAGAGACCACAGGCCTCCAGGAAGAGACCTGTGTATGACTCACAGTCCAGCCTAGACTGGAGGTGTGGAGGAATTTACCCACTCCGGCCAGAAGTCTGTGTCCCCAGCCAGTGTCCTTCTGGGTTTCATTAGATTCTCCAGTGCTGTGGGATTGTCTTTCTGTTGGGTTCCATGGGTAGAAAGAGATTTGGAAGCAGTGGCAAGCCTGGTAGGTAAGAGAGCCTGAACCCAGAACTGGGTGGCCAGGAGGCCCTTACCTCTACAGAGTAGATGCAAGGTTACTCATTAAAGTCTGAGCCCTCTCACTTGGGAAGTAGCTCACTTGGCTTTCTGGGGCTCCTGGAGACTTTCGTAAAAGAGAGATTTGGGGAGTAAAGGCCTTAGGCTGTAAGTCTTTCAGCCTGAGGATGTAGCCCTGCAGCCTGGAAGCCTGGGAGACCTCAGAGCTCTGCTCAAAAGAGGGACTCAGACCACATGATGCAGTGGGTCAGCCGCAGTCTGAACCTTCAACCTTTGGTAGCCCACGGGAGGCAGATGCCCTGAAACCCAAGGAGATAGATGGGCCCCTGCCCCATGGGCTCAATTCCCTATTTCTTTTGCAGCTCTTAGATTAATTGGTTCCAGGTATGACAGGCATTAGACTATGGGACGTCCTCCCAACCCATGGGAAGTGCCAGGGAGGTCTTGCCACAGCGGGGGGGAGAAGACAGTTCGGCAGGAGCCATGACTGCCTAGGCCTGCTGTGTCAGTTTAATGATTTTTAATGAGCAATTACCTTTAGTCATTCTCTTAATTTCTGAATATCAATAAAGTTAATTAAACTCTGCGTGTGTGAATGTGGCCTGGGGAGATTGTGAAGGTAAAAGCAGCCAAGACTAGGGTGGGATTAGGTCTCCAGGTATAGAAGCTGCCTCCACAGTTATGTGACCTTGGACCCAGGGTTCCATCTCTCTAAGCTCTCTTGAGAGTGCGGTAGAAAGATGGGGGGAACCAGAAATAGCAAACCTCAGTTGCTTATTCTTCCAGAAACTGGGGGATAATGTGTGGGAGAAAAAAAGCGGAAGGATTTGGTTTCCAGGATCCCCACTGATGCAATGGCTAGGACTGACTTAACCTAGAATGCTAATTGTTGCTTAGGGATGGAACTCGGGTTGGGACTGGCTCTGACAGCATATTGCTGAGTCTGGGGGCTGCTTCAGAAGCAATCCTGCTTTCTTCTCTAGCCTGGTGCTTCAGGATGAGGGCTTTTGCTGGGGACAAAGGCCCGTGGGAGATAGCTTAGATTCCACTCAGAGATCCAAAGGTGGACAAGGCAGGCAGGCAGGGAACCCCTGCTGGGTTTCTGAGGAGACCTGCCCTGAGAGAAAGAGAACTCTGCGCTGGCTTTTTGCCCCTCACGGACCTAAGTGAATCATGCTTGGCAGGCCCTGGCGGCCATCCCAGCCTTCTCAGCAGGGTGGCAGCTTAAAATGCCTTGGGGATGCTGTGGGGCACTAATGGGGAGCAAGAAGACAATGGGACTGGGGCTTAATTAGAAACCGAGTTTCCATGCCCCTCCCCACACACGTGCCTGCCCGTCGGAAAGGCTGCCTCCTAACCCTCTCTCTCACCCAGTCCCCGGTCCTCCAGCCCTTCTTGTCTCCACCTCTCCTAGCTCCAGTTAAGCTCACCTTCCAAGTGGGGCTCAGCTTAGGAATCCTGCGTTCTACTTGGGCAGAGCTATCCGAGTTTATTATTCTACCCTCCCACCTCCCCAGGGAGAAAAGGAACAGTAGCCAGGGGTAGCTTCAGTAAAGGAACCTCTCAACCCGGATGGTGAAGAGCCCAGGCTGCCATGTCCTTGGCTTCACGAGACCTCCACTCTCTGGAGCCTTCAGTCAGAGTAAGGTTGCATGAAATTCATGCTTGCCAAGCCTGGTTTTTCACCTATGAGAGGCTATGCTCTATAAATAAGAGTCACCTAGAAGAGGAGAAACTGCCAGCCCTAGTTCACAGCCAGGGGGTAGAAAGCAGGTGCTAGGAGGTCTCCGAGGCCAGTTCCCACAGGAACAACACCATACCAGAAAGATGACTAATAGAGCCGGGGCAAAGGAATCTCTGCATCAGTTGTCCAGCCAAGTACTCAACAGCTTCTGGGCTCCTCATGCTCCTTCTACCTGTTTTTGTTTCTGTTTTTTTCCTCCTCCTCAGCCAGCCTGGTTAGTCTACTTCAGGCTTCAAGTATGGCTAGACTGGTACTTCGGTAATTGGCATGAGGCATCTGCTCTATGGTGTGTCTTCCAGCCTGGGTCAGAGGACTTGTCCATGTTCCCACTGTCTGTTTGCTGCCCCCATCTGGTCCCCAGACTGTTGGATCAGGAGCCTTTGCTGGTTGCTTGAAGCCCCTTCCAGTAGCAACAACCCAGAAAGGAGGCTAGTAAGTCTATCTTGGGCAGCTACTGAATTCCGACTTCAGAGGAGCTGAGGGGTCAGCTTCCTGGCTAGAATGGAGTGACAGGCCTCTGGCAGCTGGGACTGCATCATGAAGCTGAGTTTGCATAGCAAGCACACTATTTTTACATAGATTGTATGTTGAGTTCCCCCCCTTTCCTAACAGTTGGCCAATTATTCCGCCTGTAAATTACAGCCTTTACTTAGTTTTTTTCCTGCTACGAATTAAGCTGTCATGCCATCAGCCTTAGGTGGTTTGGGAGGCGGAGCCTGGTGGCCATTCTTAATGCAGTAAAGCTTTTTCTCAGTCCATCCCTTAGTGCCACCACCATTTGTGTCCCCAGTGGCTCGGGGCCTAGCACAGGGCACACAGTAAATGCATGTTAAGAAATGTGTAAGAATTGCACGGTTAGAAATCAGCACAGAAATCACAACAAGGCCTGGCCTTTCAAAGTCCCTCCCGCCATTGCCATTCATATCTGGCTGAGAGGGAAGCCTTACATGAACTGAAGGACTGGGGCTCCCGAGAGCACTCACCCAGCCAAGCTTCAGAAACCATTACATAGGAGCTCTGAGATTAGACATGCCCTTGCATGGAATAGTCTACGAATAATCTAGATAGCAATGTGGGTCCACGAAGCTTTCTCAGCTCCTAAAACCATCAGGTGTTGGGGTACAGCCATTCAAGCACTCCACTCAGCCCATCATTTGTTTGCTCACTGCACAAACATGGTTCAAGATGTGAGGACTGGCCCAGAGAACAACCCACAGGAGCACAGGCTTC
Organism: Ondatra zibethicus; assembly: GCA_004026605.1. Taxonomy (NCBI): domain Eukaryota; kingdom Metazoa; phylum Chordata; class Mammalia; order Rodentia; family Cricetidae; genus Ondatra; species Ondatra zibethicus. Next base: position 27,031 of record PVIU01002152.1, on the reverse strand, counting down.
TCTGATCAAGCCTTTTCTACTCCTCTTCGATTTAATGCTCACAGTAAGAGGTTGGGAGAGAACAAGTCACTTACCCTGGGCTGCCTAGCTAGTGAACAGAAAGGATACCCCAAAATGACCGTCTCCTCTAGCCTAGAAGAAGAGTGGTAATATAGGGAAATAGGAACCCAGAATACCACGATTCAAATAATATAAGCAGCAACAATAACAGCAAATGTTTATTAGGACCAACTACATGCCAGGTTCCCTGTGTGCTTTATAGACATTCGCTCATTGCCTTTCCTATCATTTCCATGAAATAGAAGCTATTCCTTGCCTTTCATAGACCAAGTTCAAGCTCATATTGTCTGACAGACTCAAGACATAAATAGTCCATAACTTTCTTCTAGCACATTTCTGGACTTGACAGTTGCTTTCCTGGTGATGTCTATTCCCAGTCTTTATCGTATAGCAGGTTACAGACATTTTATCATAGTATTCTTAATGCAAAGGACTGAAATATCTTGGCCCAAAGGTCTGTAGTAACTCCTGTCCTTTGGGGACCTTGGTAAATAAGAGGAATGGTCCCGCTTGTCTTGGCATCTTGGGTTATCACACCCCCTCAGCCTTTATTGAGGCCCATTCCCCAGATGGAAGGCTGAAGTCTTCCTCAGCTTTTTTCCAACTACCTACCTGTCGTCCAGCCGCCAGCCCTTCCGGGGAGAAGATCGATGCTGCAGCTGCAGGCAGAGTGTTGTTGGCCATTGATTGTTGAGATTTCTCAGAGGGCTTGGGAGCAAACAAACCTGCCACGTCTCCAACAACAATCCCTGGCTCTTGCTGCAGAGCCTGCACGCAGCCTTGCTGGCAGGGCATCTGGCAGGAAGAGGAGGGGTGAGGTGGGAGGTCCTGGCTGAGACCAGCAGGAACTAGGGGCTCTGCCAGGAGATGAGCAGGGACCGAGTAAGCATGGGAAAGAGGGAGGAGATGCATTGAGGATGCTGGGTAAAGCATCCTCATCCTACCACCATACATGCCTTAACTGGCCCTGCCTTTACAGACTGTCCTTCTGTCCTTCTGTCTGTATCCATTCTCCCACCTCCCCTTTCCTGACACCCAGAAAAGACTACCCAACAAGAACTCAGCTGTCCACTCACCATTCCTTCCATTCTCCATTCAACAATCCTTCTATACAGCACTTATTAAAAGTTAGACTGTAACACAAACCCTGACCTTAAGGAACTTAGTTTAGGGACAAGCTACAGCCTTAATAAATAAGATCAGCTCTTGCTAGCCCTCTAGCTAGACCAGAGATTTCTGGGTTTTGTTTTTTTTTTTCCCTCTGGTATTAATTGAATGAGTTAAATTTGACAAATGGTACCTACAAGATCCAACTACCCTGGACTCCAGAAGGACAGATGACTCCTGGCCAGGAATCCTTCTGTACCTCACTTTCTCACTTGTGGCAGGAAATTACCATCTTATTCTGTGAAGGGCCAGAAAGTCTCTGGGGTCCTCAGGCCAGGCCATGATGGAAGTCCTTCATCAAAACTTTCCCATCTCTGCTGGGTCTGGGTGTCCCTGTAATTTTCAACAGGCATACATGGTACAGGGTCCCACCTGCTTGTCACCAGACCAAATACATTGCATAATCCAAGTTGTGGGTCTCCACCCCCAAAGTGCATGCCCCAGGAGTAACCAGAATTGTCATACCTGGTAGTAACCTAATCATGTCCTTAGGACGCCCCTTTCACCCCTCTTCTCCCCTATCCAAAGGTTCTTCTCTTTACAATCAAGCCCCTCCCTCCCATTAGGCAGAGAGGGCAAAATTTAGAAAGCCCCCAGACCACCGAGCACCCCTACATCTTATCTATACGCTGTTTTCTTCCTGCTCTCCCCATCCTCAGTTCAGACTCAGCTATGCTGTCCCCTTCTGCTTCTTCCTGCTCCCTCCTCCCTGGCAGCTCTGCATCTGATCACCAGCCTCTTTGTCCCTCAAACAGCCACCTGCTGAGCGTCTGGCCAGGGTCCCACAAGCCAGCAGGTGCCTAGGGAGTCCTCAGTGCTTGGGAGCGGGAGAATCAGGCAGTATGGAGAGCCACACTGTATCTCAGGAAAAATTCCAACCACACAGAGCTAATCAGAGAGTTAGTTAGGGCCCAGGTTTAAACCTTGGGCTGGCTCTGGGTGTCTAGGTGACCTTGGGTAAATCAAGTCATCTCCCTGTGCCAATGGGAATTCATGGCACCAGATTCTGTCCCGCCTCTTTTGTAGACAGCATAAAATCAAAGGAAATCAGAGAGGGTAGGGACTGGGAAGGGACTAGAATCCCTCTTTGAGGAGGCGGTCCTCCAATAGCCAGAGAGATACAGGGCACCAAGACAGGGGCCTCTTTGCCAGGCAGCCAATGGACAGGCTGGACCTGATGACCCAGGAAGCCTGAGTCAGGGCTGGGCTATTGGTCAGGGGTGAGCATTAGCCCAACAAGGTCTTCCAGCAAAATAAGACTAAGACAGAAAGACAGAGCCTGGGTTCATGGGCCTTCACCTGGCACAGTGCTCTGCCAAAGTTGTCGTCATCCAGCCAGGAGATGTGCTGGTGATTGGAAACATCTGGTCTGACAGCTGGCAGTCCCCCTCCTGTCGAGACACCCTATTTTATGGCTGGCTAAAGAAACAGGAGGAAAGTCACATTTTGAGGATAAAAGAACCCCTGCTATCTCCATGCGAAAGTGTGAAGGAGGTGTCCAGTAAGCCACAGCACGTTTATTCACCCAGACTTCTTTCTCCTCCCTCCTGCGGTGCGCAGTCAGCCCCCATCTTGTAGCAGAGCCTTGTTCTATCCTACTATCTAGATACCTTTCTCAGCCCCTTCAGCCTACAGCCCAGACTAAGATGGCCTGTTACTCAGGTCAAGGTGATGCTTCTGAGGCTCCAACCAGCCGCTGGCCCCAAGTCTGGGTCCTGCTGTACCTGTAACCTCACACTGACTCTGGCACTCCCTTGGCCTTCCCTGCCCTGGACTTTAAGCAACAGAAACAGGAAGAGACAGGGAGAAAGTTTAACTCTCAATTAGAGAGTCCATCCACCCAGCTCAGCAGAGTCCTTGGAGGTCAAAACAAGGTTGGGTGGGGAAAGAGAATGAGGGTGAGGGGTTTAGCTGCCAGCAACCCTAAGATTCTGGGAGGAAAGCAGCCTAGACATGCAGGTAGCCTGGACTGCATTCTTGCCTGGCTTGTCCATCTGTTCCTGGGTGTCAGTGCCTACCTTCTGGGCGAGGCCTATGGACTATGTAGATCTCACCTCAGCTTGGGCTGCTGTCTCCCACCTCCTATCAGCCTACTCCATTCTCTTTCTCCCCAGTCTTGGACTCCACTGACCCCCTCAAGGAAACCTGAGATGCTGTTATTTTTAGCAACCCTGCTCCTCCCTCCTCCCCTGCTGGAGATTTCTGTGGAAGTGGAGGGACAGGGTAAGCCTGGGGAGTCTCATAGATTGGGATGCTCACAAGCTGAGCCCCTTCCCTCAGTCCCACAAAAACATAGTGACCATGTCTCCCCACCACACTGTCTCATTGGGCAACCAAGTCCGCAGGCGGTGGGTGGCAAGCGGCAACTGCTGGAAAAAGGTCCTAGGCTACTCTCTTTCTGCTCCTCACTCCCACCTCTCTCCCCAAAGACAGGGCTTCTTAACTCTCCCTTCCAAATGACTCTCCCCTAGGTCATCTGTAAGCAAGGTAGATCTCCTGACCTTCCCCACAGAAGCTGGGAAAGATGGAGAGGGGTGCTGAAGGGTCAAGCAAGAAGCAGAGAGAAGGCAGGCATGCCCGATGAAGCTACACATCCAGCAGCCTCTGATATGGTCCTTGAACTTCCTAGAGGGGTGTCAGGCCCAAGCTAAGGTTCAATTCTGCTCAAAGGCTACTATCAAATCATTATCTCCAGACCCAGCAGGAACAAGCACTCACCCCCATTGCTACTCCCACTGGCCCTGGAAACTGCTCTCAGCTGGGAGAGCACAGAGCAAAGCAGTTCCAGGAGCTGAACCAATGGACCAAAAAGGGAGGCAGCCCTCGCTCCCTCAGAGGAGGCCCACCTCTGGGCATAGCCTGTCTTTGCACTCAAAGGCTCTTTGTTTCTGCATCTGTCCATCTGTCTTGATCTCAGCCCCCTAGGCCTGCCTTCCAGCTACACCATCTGCCACAGGTAGGCCTTCTATCTGGGCTTCCTCACCTGTAGGATGGGAGGCAGTCATCAGATAGTGCAAGTGGGCAATGACTCAGGGCCAGAGCATAGCAGGTGCTCAGAAACTGTAGGGCTCTCCGGGTCCTCCAGTCCCACCTGAGCCACAGGCCCACACACATACACACGTGCACCCACTCACATATACACATGCTTTGGCATTTGCACATACACATGTATGCTCATGTGTGCATACACGTAACATGCACACACACACAGACACTCACAGATGTGCACACATAGCCTAACTCTCCAATGCTCAGCAAACAGTGACCAAGAGATAGATATAATGCAATGGACCCCAGAGCATACAGAAGGAAAGTAGCCAGTAACAGAGTATAATCCCCTACTCTGCCCACCATCTCTATCAGCTCCTAGAGTTGGGCACCAATAGCAGAAAAGTGTTAACTGCCCCTCCCACCTAAAGACATCTTAAGAAATCAAGAATCAAGTTCTGAGAAAAAAAAACAGACAGGCCCAGAGAGGGTAGTTCAAGCCCAAAGCCACATAACCCATCGGCAGTAGAAGCACAGCTACATTGGTGTCAGGGCTCTGATAAGGTCTCCACGGCTAAGAGCAGACACCCTAGTGACCTTCAGACAAAGTAGTAGCTGGAACTCAACTCAACATTGAGAACCAGGGTATTCTGGGGTACTGAGCACAGGACCCTTTCTTCCTGGATTGCATTTTTCTGAATCGGTATCCCCCCAGATGCAGCAGACAGAAAGCATCAGGGAATAAAGATGACAAAGTTAGGGAAGTGAGTAGCCTTCATGCACAAAATAAGTCCCTTCTTGGAGCCAGAGCTCAGGAACTCTTGGGAGTATAACCACTAATGATCCTTCCCGAAGGTGGGCAAAAGTGCTAGGACTGGCCTCAGAGGAGGTGGCTTTTGAACACTGGGGTAGGGGTTAGGAAGAGCAGCTGGTGTGGGGCCCAGGAAGGTAGCTGCTCTCCAGTCCTGTTTGTCACCTTGTGGCTCTGCCTTGCTGGGTTTGTGGCCATAAGGGACTGTCCATAGTTAGTGTCTGGAATTGGGGAGAGGGCAGAAGATAGAGGGGATGGCTGTTCTTTTCTTGATCATCCCTTGTCCCTTGGCTTTGTCACTGGACTGACTGAGATGGTCCAGCTACTAGCTCCAGAGAGAACTCAGTTACTACCTCTGCAGACTTCCTGTCCTGGCTGATATTTCCAAGGTTTGCCATTCAGAGAAATACGGCCTTTGCTGCTGATGGTTTGGTAATGACTGGGCTGGCTCTGGAGGAGCACTCAGCTCTGGCCATGCTCTTCTTCCCCTCTGCTCTATATTTGGCCTTGGGGCCAGCAGATAACGTCCCTGCCTCCTATGATCCTAGGCAGAAGAAGGGGCTTAGGGTAGCAGATGGACAGAGGATCCGATAGCTAGAAATTGCACCCTGAGGAAAGGAAGCCTCAGTGCCTACCTGGACCCTTTGTTTCCTACAGCCTAGTCAAGGAGAGGAATAGTAAATTAGACTGGCAAGAATAACAAGACCGGGGTTCCTCCCATTGCATCCATCCTGTCTCAAGGGCAGGGGCCAATTCTACAGTTGCTACTTCTCAGGGCAGTGCTCTGCTCTAAGGCCCTGGCCCCAGGAGTCACTAGTGCACAGGCAGGGCTTTGGTCCCCAGGTCTCCAGGGCCAGCAGGCAGACAGGAGGGGAGAACACAAGGCCGCAGGGGAAGGTGTACAACGCAGCAGGTGACGCTGTAGCAGAGGCCTCATTAATCACCTCTCCAGCCCCCAGCTCTGCAGTGGCGAGACCATATTAGATTTTAAATTGGAAAGCAGAGAACGTGGCAGTTAGCAGGGAGCTCCTTCCACCCTGGGCCCCTGATCACAGCCTCACAGGAGGGAAGGGACAGTGGGGTGAAAAGGGCTAACCTGACTGCAGCCCCAGCAGGCCCTCCCTCTCCCTGCTTCCTCAGATCAAGAGGAACAGCTCTGGGAAAGGTCAGGTTAGGGTCCAAATAGAGGACAATGAAAATAAGGGGCCCCAGCAGGCTTTGTGGGGAACAGTATGTCCTTCTGCTGAGTACTAGGGTCTTTCTGGACTTATGGTTCTAGGCTGTGCTCATCATAAGCAAGGACAAATGGTAATGCCTAGTGGCCCATGCATGTATTTGGACTCACACACACATACACACACACAGATACACACATACACACACAGAGACACACACAGACACACACATACACACAGATACATTCACATAGACATTGAGACACACAGATACATACATACACACACACATTGAGACACACACAGAGATACATATATATATACACATAGAGACACAGACACACATATACACATATTGAGACACACAGAGATATATACCATTGAGACACACACACAAATACATACATACACACAAAGAGACACAGACACACAGATACATACATACACTCATTGAGACACACACAGATATACACACACAGACACACAGATGTATGTATACACACACACTGAGACACACACTCATATATACACACACAGATACACATATTGAGACATACACAGATATACTTATAAACATACAGAGAGACAGAGACAGACACACAGATACATACATACACACACATTGACACATACACACAGATGCAGATACACAAAGACACACAGATACATACATACACATTGAGACACACATACAGATACATACACACACAGAGACATAGACAGACATGCAGACACACACACATATACACTCAGATATATACATACACACACATTAAGACACACACAAACACAACACACAGACACAGACACACATACACATACAACAAAGCAATGACCAGCACAGTAGCAGTACTGATCCCAGGCTGTGAAACAGACAGATCCTGATGGCCATTTTCCCTTCAGAAGAACTAGGATGGTTCATATTGCTTCTCAGTCTCAAATTCTTCACATGAAAAATGTAAAGTACCAATTCCAAGCACAAAGAGCGCTCAGCAGTTCTGAAGGAAGATGGCTCTTGTGGAGGTTTGTGACTGGGTCACAGTGATGCTAGGTAAATACGAGTGCCCCGCAGCTGGGCAGCTGCTCCAGGCACCTCTGGGGTGCTCTGCCCTCTGCTGCTGACTGGGCAGTGAGGGAAAGGAAGAGAGAGCAGAACAGAACACGAAACACACACATGTCTGGAGCCACCTCAGATAGGATCCCAGGAGGCCAATGTTCCTCCCATAAAGTCAAATCCTCTTAAACTGCCTCTGCTCCTGCCCTCAAAAATGCCCAGTGAGCACCCAACAACCTGGGCGGGAGAGAGAGTTCAGAGGCTAAGAGCACTTGCTGCTTTTACAGAGGACTCAGGTTCAGATCCCAACAGCCATATGGTAGCTCACGACCATCTGTAACTCCAGTCACAGGGGATTTGACGCTCTCTTCTGGACTCTGAGAACACTAGGCAGGCAGGTGGTATATATACATGCATGCAGACAAAACACTCGTATGCATAAAATAAGAGAAATAAATCTTTTTTTTTTTTTTGGTTTTTCGAGACAGGGTTTCTCTGTGGCTTTGGAGTCTGTTCTAGAACTAGCTCTTGTAGACCAGGCTGGTCTCGAACTCACAGAGATCCTCCTGCCTCTGCCTCCCAAGTGCTGGGATTAAAGGCATGCGCTACCACCACCTGGCTGAGAAATAAATCTTAAAAAAAAAAAAGCACCCAGCAACCCACGGAACACTTGGCCACAGCTGGGAAGCAAGCAGCATTGGAGAACTGAGGAGGCCATGGGCCCAGCCCTCCTGTGGTCTTCATGTAAGCCCTAAAGGAGTCCCTGGGCTCTTTGTTGTCTTCCTTGCCCAGCCTAAGTCCTTAATCCTTTTTTTTTTTTTTTTGGTTTTTCGAGACAGGGTTTCTCTGTGGCTTTGAAGCCTGTCCTGGAACTAGCTCTGTAGACCAGGTTGGTCTTGAACTCACAGAGATCCGCCTGCTTCTGCCTCCCGAGTGCTGGGATTAAAGGCGTGCACCACCACCGCCTGGCCCTGAGTCCTTAGTTCTACAGCCTCTCCAAACTCTTTTTTTTTATTTTTTAAAGGTTTATTTATCTATTATGTATATAGTGTTTTATCTGTATGTGTAATGATCTATCTCTTTAAGAGACAAGCCACGCCCACTCCCTCCCCCATCTGCTGAGGCAAGCTGATCTTCAGCTTCCAGCCTGAGTTCTCCACCCGAATTCCTCTCGGAGAGGCAGCTTCTGCCTCTCTCCCCACTTCTCCCCTTCCCCTGCTTCTGTCTCTCTCTTCTCTCTCTCTCTCTCCTTCTCTCCTCTTCTCCCCTTTTTCCTTCCCCTCAATAATCCACCTAATAAATGTTCAACTTTACTCTGCATGGTGTATCTCTCTCTCTCTCTCTCTCTCTCTCTCTCCTGCCCCCCCCCCACCGCCACATGGAGACATGCCGCGTGGTCTCGTGTGCCCGTCCTGCCCGGGACTGGCTGCTTTGGGACCCACTGCCCCCTGCCTGCCGGAGAACTCGCGGCAAAAAGCATTACAGCATGTATGTCTGCAGATCAGAAGAGGACACCAGATCTCAGTATAGATGGCTGTGAGCCACCATATGGTTGCTGGGAATTGAAATCGGGACCTCTGGAAGAGCAGCCAGTGCTCTTAACTCTGAGCCATCTCCTCAGCTTCCTGTATCCTCTCTAATCTTACTCTCTCAGGATCTCACCTTAGGTTTTTCCCTCCTGAGAGGTAGTGAATACTGTTGGGTTGGAAGGCCAGGCTATGGACTTTGCTTTTTTTTTTTTTTTCATTGTATGTAGTAGTCACTAATATGAAATTAAGTTAAATGTACTACCTCATCCTAGCCACGTTTAGAATGCTCCACAGCCTCATGCGACTGTGGCTAACTTTTGTTTTTAACCTTTTGCAATGCTAGGGCTCAAAGCCAGACCCTTGTGCATGCTAGGGAAGCATTTTATTTCTAACTTACAGCCCTGTTCCCTGACTATCATACTGAACACACAGATGTAAAACGTTTCCATGGGGCCTAGAGAGATGGCTCAGCACTTGCTGTTCTCATAAAGGACCCCAGTTAGGTTTCCATCCACATGACAGCTAACAATCTATTATTCCAGTTCCAGGGAGATCTGATGCCCTCTTCTGTCTCTTGTGAACATTGCACACATGTGGTACACATACAAGCTGGCAAACACAGATATACACAAAATATAAATAAATATTTTTTAATCCTTTAAAACAGGGGCTAGAGAGATGGTTCAGTGCTTAAGAGTACTGGCTACTCCTCCTGAGGACCCAGGTTTGATTCCTAGCACCCACATGGTGGCTCACAACCATCTATAATTCCAGTTCTAGGGGATCTGATGCCCTCCTCTGACCTCTGCAGGCAGCAGCTACACATGGAGCACATACATGAAGGCAAAACACTCATACACATAAAATAAAAACAAAAATTTTCTTTAAAAAATCTTTAAAACATCTTCATTATTGCAATTGTTTTTATTATAAAACATACTGCTTGAGGGCTAGACAACCCATGTCCAAACTACAAACCCGGGAGCTGTGTTTTCCTTGTTCTGTCCCAGACCAAGGGGTGACAGGACAATGGGGTCACATAGAACTATGTGACGCTCAGTGAGCTGACTCTGTGAAACACTTGAGATGTCCTTCATGGTTCACCGTGTTCTGGTGTGTGAGAGCAGACAGCACCTCTACACCCTTCTCCATTTGATTGATGGGACAGAGGCTTGGATTGGAGAAGTGGCTTGGACAGCAAGCGGCACCACCTGGTGAGGTGGCCTGACTCCTGGTTTGTGTCACTGTCTCCAACCCTGCTCCTTCCACCTGGCATTACGACTCCAACCTAAAGATATTAAAAGTTTTGGGGGTGGTAGCTGCTTCTAGTTGCTTAAGAGGCAACAAATGCTCTGTGTCTGGAGGAATGACCAGGGGTGGTAGAAACTGGAGGGCTCCCTCTTTGGAGCAGCTGGGACAGGTGCCTTCCTAGTCACAACACTAAATCTGGCCCTGCCCCTGGCTTGCTGTGGAAAACCTTCACTGCTTCCTCCTGGGCAAACAAAGGAGGGGTAAGATGCTCACAGAGGTGACAAGGACTCAAGTTCTGAGAACCAGCTACTTTTCCACCCAGAATCTATCTGAAAGGAGGCGTCCCTGCTCACATTTGGAGTCTGTACGACATTAGATCAACAGGGACTCAGCAGGAAATAGGACGGTGACAAAGAGCGATGGGAAAGTTATTCGTTGGCAAAGAAGACAGGTGCGGATGGGTCTGCTAGCTCCTGCTAGCAATTGCTAAAGCTTCTCCCTGCTGGACTCACCCCTACCCACCCATGCTGGTCAAGAGCCAGGCTTTGGGGAGCAGGGTGGGTCTTGATTGCATAGACAAGCAGACCTGGGCTTAGGAACTGTGCTCTGAAATTACCCTTCACCAAGCCCAGCACCAGGGACAGAGTTATTTGTGGACAGAGTTCTGTGGGAAGAAAGATGCCTGGAGCTGTGTTCTTGCCACAATGCAAATAATTCCTGTGGTCAGGACCCATCAAGAAATGTCCCAGGAGATCAGAGGACAGATGGGCAGGGATGGCCATCCACAGGGGGGACAGGAATTGGACCTGGAAGGATGGAGAGGTTGTGAAGAGACAAATGGGTAGAGAAAGCATGGCAAGAAGATGGATGGGCTGAGCAAATGGGGTATTACAGAAGGTACCTCTTCGAACAATGAAAATCTCTTCCCACCTTAAAGTACTTCCCCTCCAGGACACCATCAAGCCTCCCATCACCACAAGCTGCAGGATTCCCCACCCAGACTGGATATAAGAAAGTAGCTGACGGAGCTAGATAGGTTGTGGGTTCTAATCCTAGGTCTCTCTGCCATCATGGATGAAATACTTAACCACTCTGGGTTCCCAGAGTATCCATCTCTTGGGATAATGGCACAAACTTCCCTAGACTGAGGAGGTAGAGCATTCTGAGAGCAGAGCCCTCTTATAGCAAGCCCTGAGGTAGGCAGGAGATGACAGCTGTTACCAGTCCCAGCTGTTGGCCTAGACCACAGCAGGAAGTGTGTGTCCATTCTGGCTCTTGAATAGCTTTTAGAAATAGCTTGGAAGCCGGGCAGTAGTGGCACATGCCTTAATCCCAGCACTCAGGAGGCAGAGGCAGGCGGATCTCTGTGAGTTCGAGGCCAGCCTGGGCTACAGAGCGAGTTCCAGGACAGCTAGGGCGGTTAACAGAGAAACCCTATCTCAGAAAAAGAAAAAAGAAAGAAAGAAAAAGAAAAAAAGGAAAAAAAAAAGAAATAGCTTGGAGAAGTCACATCCCAAATCTGGGCCTGTTTCCCTATCTATAATGTGAAGGTTATATTGTCTTTCCTGCTAGAATGAGCAGACACACAGCACTGAACTTATTCGAAGGATGGATACTATGGGGGAGTATGGTTACATGAGTAAAGAATTAGAAGTTTCTAGAACTGGACTTCAGGGCCCTGTGGTTCTGCCAACTTCTACCTGGTCCCTCAGTACAGAGGCAGAGCTGGGCCACTACTGTCAGTGCGGTGATCACACTCAGGCCTAGAGACACCCAGGCATTCTTGACACACAGGGCCCCTTCCCTCTCTTAGGCTCTGGGATAATAGGGGTCTGCAGGGCCAGGCCCTCACTAATCCCCTATTAAAACTTGAAAGGGGCCAGGAAACCTTCAGAATAAACTCATTAATTTTTATGGGATAATAAATGGATCCCATTAAATTCTCATTCTGTCAATGCTGGACCAGCTTAACCTTTAGAACTCAGAGGAGTGGACTCCCTGCCCACTGCATCCCCCAGGCTCTCCTGGACCCCCATGTTGTCATACTACCTCTTCCAAGCTGAGAATTGGTTCTACCCCACGGTGGGAGAATTCATCTGAATACATCAGAACCACAGGGCCGCTCTGCATACTGCACATAAGCATCTTAGGCCTTCTGTCTCTGAGACATGAGCCCTGGTCATGGCTGGGGCTGCCCCTTACTATAGACTTTGAAATGACAGACAGCCCCACACTTGTAGAAGCTGGGGGCTGGGGATGGCAGGTGGAATTAGTGTCTCAGGAGAGGTCCCGACCAGAACTAAGTTCTTCCCTTCACAGATAGGGAGACAGTTCACATGCTAGTGAGGCACAGCTTTGGAATTAGAACCCAAGGCTTCCTGGCTGTGTGGTCCAGAAAGACCTACAGATGCGGAGGTGCTGAGGGGAGGTCCTGAGTTTGCACACATCCTGCAGGAAGAGAGAGAGAGAGAGAGAGAGAGAGAGAGAGAGAGAGAGAGAGAGAGAGACTATATAACGCCTCTGGCTTTACTGCTCATCAGCCTCAGTTTATCTATCTGTAAGACAGGCCATAAGACTTACCTAGCAGAAGGTAGAAAGGGCTCCAGTCTTCCATCCTGATCCAAACCTGCCAGGTATGGCACACACGAGCCTCATCCGCACCCCCACCCCTCGGGGCTCTACTGGGGAAAACAGGGAAACCCCTGCGCTGGGGCTGAGGGGTCAGACTACTATTCCTAAGAGGGGCCACAAGGGATGGGGGGAGGCACAGGGGCCAGGAGGCGGAGCAGGAGAGAATCCTCTGGGGAGGCATCCTGAATGGCTCATTAGTGCTGATGAAAGCCTTTTTTCATTTCGTCTAAATACTTTAAACAGGGCTCCCTCTGATGTCTATTTGCATAGCTTAAGAGCTAATGCAGGGGGAGGGCTCAGGCTGCAGCGCCCAGGGCTAGGGGTTGCTGGGACGCTCTAGAGGGCCTCCAGCCCTCCCATTGAGGACTGCCTCAGCCTGCGGAGGGCGTTTCCTAGACCCAGACGTTAGAGGGGCAGCCCCAGCTCAGTGGAGCTCTGTAAGGGGAGCAGCGGGAATTCTTCCCTGTGTCCAAGCACTAGGTGAACTGAGCAGTTTGTACTCCCAGCTTTGTCCCCAGGGACCCCCAGCTTTGTCCCCAGGGACGAGCAAAGCCTCGAGGTGACTGCCCTCTTTGAGGCTGATGCCGAACTATCCTTGTTTTGTGGATGGCATGCCCCGCAGTCATACACATTTGTCACCCAACAGATGTGGTTTCACAAAGAGGAGAGACCTCACCTTTAGCTAAATCCTTCCTATCCTAGTGGATTGACCGCCTTTCCTGTTGCCTCTGTCTCCGGCCCAGGACATTGCTATCTAGAGCATCCAGAGGAAAGCAGCTTCCTTTTCCTTTCTTTCTTTCTTTTTTTTTTTTTTTCTTTTTAAAGACATCTCACTATGTACCCCCTGGCTGGTCTAGAACTTGCCGTGTAGACCAGGCTGGTCACAAAGTCACATGTGTCTGCCTGCCTCTGCCTCCCAAGCGCTGAGATTAAAGGCCTATGAAAGTCTGCCCACAGGCAAAGCCTACTTCGAAGTGGCAGAGCTGACACTGGGACCCAGGTCTGTGTGCTGTGCTCTGGCACTGCTGATTCATGCTGGGCTCCAGGCTTGATGTGTTTTGGGAAAGGAGTGTGGGCTATCGTACTCTCGGTTCCAGACACCTTCCTTCCCAAGGGTCGGGATCAATTCCAACCTGCAGAGACCTTGAAGGGATCCCTTTCTCTCCATTCACTTGTGGCTTCTTCAAATGACTAGAGTGTTCACAGCTAGTAGCTTCATTCCTCCCTGCTTGCAAGCCAGCATGGTCTGGAATGACATGGGGGGAGGGGGCGGGGGCATCCCTGTTGCTCCTCCTTTCCAATTCTTGCACAGACATTTTGAAAGCTGTAGAGATCAGGGTTATTCTCCTAGCCTTCTCAGGGCTGACAAAATTCTGTATGAACTGAAAGTGGAACCAGCATCCGCTGACCTTTTCTTGGCAGTTAAGGATGTAGGGAGCCTAGTGGGCCACACGCAGAATGTGCGCCATCTCTTCGGTGATGTGGTTAAATGAGTCAACATAATCAATAGTGAGCTGGAGAGTCACAGACTGACTCTCAGCTCCACACTGGGCAGCCTCTGCCTTGCCCAGCTGTAGGCTTCAAGTAACACATGAGGAAGATTCCTCTATCACCCAGTTGCTGTGTCAATTAGGTAATGTGAGCTTGCTGGGGATGCTGTCACTTGCCTATAACCCTGGCACTTGGAAGGCAGAGAGACAAGAGGATTCATGAGCTGAAGACCACCTTTGACTACACGGCAAGGACAAGTTCAACCTGAGCTACATGAGACCCTGTCTTGAACAAATAAATAACAACAAAAACAGAACAACAAACAAAAACAAAAAACAAACCCCTAGCCCTTGAAAGGCTAAGGCAGGAGGACTGAAAGCTTAAAGTCATCTTGGGCTATATAACAAAATTTCATAATAACAACAGTAATAGTAAATACTAATACAGGTCTTGAAGGAGACTGACTTAGCAGTCTGGACCCTTAGCACCTTCTTTTGCTGGTCCCTGTATTAAACTCTACCCAAGTCAGTCCCTGAATATTGAATTCAGCCAGGCAAAGAGAAGCTCATGACCTCCTCATCACAACCCTTGGCACTCCAGGAACATGCCACAGACCCTCAGGCCTCCAACACTCAACCAGGGGATCTCGAGAAGCCTCCTGCAGAAATGGCTTATCTCCCAGAGATTATCGTACCCTCGCTGACAGTGGGTGGCTCCCGCAGGGAACAAGTGGCAGCCGATTTGGGAATCAATTTGCTCGTTTGATATGCTATCTCGATCTCATTTAACCAAGTGCTTCGGTCCCCCTAGATAACACAATCAGCTCAATCGACAGTGACGGGAGGTGCCCATTAGCTCCACTCCATTGCCCAGCACCCACCTGACTGCTGGCAGGAGAGCTGTGCCAGCTATGGTCACTTCCTAAGGCAGAGGCTCTGGGTGTGCTCTCTCTCTTCCAAGATGCCCACAGGTACCCACCCTGAGAGCCACAGGACATGCTTCTTGATAGGCACCCCTGGAAAATGGACCTGAAACAAATAGAGAGTTCCAGGGGTTCCAGCCTCTGTGTCATGTTTAAGAACAGCCACTGCTTACCTGGCAAAGGCAGAACGACATCTGGGGGGTGGGAAGAGAAAGTAGCCTTGTCCCGGCATGTCACAGACACTAGCTCAATACCTCCCCTCCACGTCACTGATTTAGATGAAAGACACCCAGCACTGTCGGACCATCTGCTCTGGGGGACATGAGCCTGGCTGGGTATCTAGTTTGGACACTGTGATATCGGTACTTGGCACAAATGCCAGGATACAGATGGACTACTTTAGAGGGCATCGCAGGATGTAGCAATTGGTCCAGGTTTCTCAAAGCTTTGGATGGCCTGGGTCCCGTGACCCAGAAGAATAGAGAACCCTCCAAACTAAAGCCTGCCTTTCCCACCCCAATTTTCTCCCTCCTCTCTTTTGTCTGCCACATCAGAGCTGCGATGGTCTCCTGAACAGAATGCAGCCCATCTGCCGCTTCTTCATGCCAATCCACGGGGTGGGTGCGAGCCTGTGGAATGGCAACCCCACCAGCAGACGGGTAGAGGAACCGACCTCCTCGCAAGCTCGGCTGTCTCACCCCAGTTGAGCTTCCTTCCCAGACTCTTGAGGTAGCCATTTTGAGGGCTGTAGAGATTGGGAATGCCACTCCCGCTTGCCCCCCAAGATTCCCCAGAGCCAACAAAATTCTGTTATGAACTGAGCATGGAACCAGAACCCACTGACCTTTTCTTGGCCATTAAGGATCTAGAGAGTCAGGTGGGCCACACGCAGAATGTGCGTCATCTCTTCAGTGATGTGGTTAAATGAGTCAACATAATCTATAGCAGAGCAATCTAACCTGCTGACCAGAGATGGGAAATAAGTTTCATTTTCTGTAGCCTGATGGGTTGGTAATGGCTGCCTGGATAACCGTTGAGAAGGATTCTGTAGTCTCATGTGGTCTTAGCAAGAAATTATCAAAATTGATCATGGACATATGCCATGAATGGAGAGGTAGCATTCCATTCTATCTCTGTGTAAGACTGCCTAGTCTCCTAGGAAAGATAAAAGAAATGGGCGTGATAATGTGTGGGTGTGTGCCTATTATCCCAGCGCTGGGGTGTTAGAGGACTCTGAGGTTCAGGCCAGTCAGTCTATGGAGTGAGACTGTGTCTTGAAATAAAAGAAAAGCAAAATTCAATGAGACATATAAGTGGGGAAAAGAAACAGCATTTTCTCAACCAGTCTTTTTTTTTTTTTAGTTTTTCGAGACAGGGTTTCTCTGTGGCTTTGGAGCCTGTCCTGGAACTAGCTCTTGTAGACCAGGCTGGTCTCGAACTCACAGAGATCCCCCTGCCTCTGCCTCCCAAGTGCTGGGATTAAAGGCGTGCACCACCACTGCCCGGCTAAAGAATTTAGCTTTCTGTTATTACCAGAAATTCAGTCTTTTTTTTTTTTTTCTAAGATGTTTTTATTTATACAGTATCCTGCCTGTAGGCCAGAAGAGGGCACCAGATCTCATTATAGGTGGTTGTGAGCCCCCATGTGGTTGCTGGGAATTGAACCCAGGACCTCTGGAAGAACAGCCAGTGAGTGTTCTTAACCTCTGAGCCATCTCTCCAGCCCCATTCTCAACCAGTCTTAAACATGAAGCTCCATTTCATAGATAAGAAAAGTGGGTTTCGAGAATGTAGGTGCCTTATCCAGACCACATAGCCCTAGAAGAGATGGACCTGAGATCTGAAGTTCTGTCTGCTCCAGAACATGGGCCTCCCCATTAGTAACTATCATTACTGCTCTGGAAGGACCATAAAAATCAGGAAAGGGTGTAGGCCATGGTGGCACATGTCTTTCATCCCAGCACTCCATAGGCAGAGGCAGGTGGATCCCTGTGAGTAAGAGGCCAGTCTTACAAGCAAGTTCCAGGAAAGCCAGGGCAACATAGAGAAACCCTGTTTAAAACTAATCATAATAACCAGGAAAGGGGAGAAGAGAGATCGTTTTCTGAGAAATTGGAGAACTAGAATTTCATAGGGACCAAGCAAAGAAGTCAAGCAGGAGAAAAATATAAAATACAATTCTAAATATGTGATACATTTCCTGAAACTAATGACCAGCAGTTTCACTGGGAACAGGACATGAATTTGAATATCTTGTCATTTCAGCCAGAAAAGTCATTGTTGTGAGGGACATCACTCTTGTTAAAGTCCTTCTCTCTCCCACTTTACAGGTTATATGACTCTGAATGAAGCACTTCCTTCTTATTTTCTTTCTTTCTTACTTTTTTTTCAAGATAGGGTTTTTCTGTGTAACCACCCTGGCTGTCCTGGAATTCGCTCTGTAGACCAGACTCACCTCAAACCCACAGAGACCCACCTGTCTCTGCCTCCCAAGTGTTGGGAGCAAAGGTGTGTGCCACCACTACCCATTTCTGAGCCAGTGCTTTAATCCCAGCACTTAAGAGACAGAGGCAGACAGATCTCAAGTTTGAGCTCAGCCTGGTCTACGGAGTGAGTTCTAGAACAGCCAGGGCTACAAACATAAACCCAGTCTTGAAAAAAAACCAAACCAAAACAAGTAAACAAAACCAAAAAGATAGACTTTCCTGTATCCCAGGCTGGCCTCAAACTCATTACGTAATTGAAGCTGACCTTGAATTTCTGCTCTTCCTGCTGGGATTGCAGGTGTGAGCCAGCTCTCTAGGTTTATACAGTGCTGGGGTCGAACTCAACACTTGATGCTTGTTAGGCAAGCCTTCTTCCAGCTGAGCTATAGACCCCTCCCTAGCACCCATTTCCTCATTAGCAAAATAAGGCCTTGGAGGTACATTAGGCATGGCGAATACATATTTGGCATGGCATGGCTTCCTAGCATTCTGTGTTGAGGAGGATTCTGAAGCTGATTCTAGAAACAGCAGGGAATAGTGCAATGATCGATTTGTAATGTCTGTTGTGGTTGCTGGAGGAGAAAGGATAGCGCACGTGCCAACTTTGAAGTATGTGATATCACCTCGCTTCCAGCTCTAACATTTTATAGCTCCATGATTCTCGACAATGATCACACTCTCCAAGGCTCTCTGTCAAAACCAAGACAGATCTCCCCCTGCCTGTGCTGGGCTGGATGCTGTTCACTGTGGTGTAGCAGGAGAACCTCTGATCGTTCATTATTATTATTTCAGGACTCTCCTCAGAGGCTCCGATCACAGGAGAAGGTCAGGCCACAGGTGTCAAGGAGATGGATGGGGAGCTGACCGCAGCCCCGACACCTGAGCAGCCAGACCCAGGCGTCCACTTTGTCACCACAGCTCCCACCCTCAAGCTGCTCAACCACCACCCACTTCTGGAGGAATTCCTTCAAGAGGGACTAGAAAGGAGTGAGGAAGCACCGAGGCCGGCGCTGCCCTTCCAGCCTGATCCACCGAAACCTATCACTTCAAGCCCCCTTCCCCGCCTGACCAACCAGGACAGTCGCCCAGTTTTTACCAGTCCGACTCCAGCTGTGGCTGCAGCACCCACCCAGCCCCACCCCAGGGAGAAGCCTTGGAACCCAGAGTCAGAAGCCCCTGAGCTTCTTATCACATCTCCTCTACCTCCAGGGCCTAGTATGGCAGTGCCCACCCTGTACCCAGAGGACAGACCCAGTATGACACCCACCAGCCGAACATGGACTCCAACCCAGGAGGGTCCCGGAGACATGGGCAAACCGTGGGTTCCAGAGGTCATGTCTCAGACCACAGGGCTTGGTATCGAGGGGACCATTGCCACCTCCACAGCTTCAGGGGATGATGAAGAGACCACCACCACCAGCACCATCATTACCACTACCATCACCACAGTCCAGCCACCAGGTCAGCTACCTGCTGGTTGGCAAGGCTGAAAGTGAGGGTGGAGCACCATGATCCCTAAATGCCTCTGTTTCTGACACTGCACCAATCCACCCTATCCTTTGTACCAGGGGTCATCTTTTTTTGTTTTGTTTTGTTTTGTTTTGTTTTGTTTATTTTGTTTTGTTTGGGGCAGGGTTTCTCTGAATAGCTTTGGCGCCTGTCCTGGAACTGGTTTTTGCAGACCAGGCAGGCCTCAAACTAACAGAGATCCACCTGCCTCTGCCTTCTGAGTGCTGGGGTTAAAGGTGTGCACCACTACCACCTGGCACCAAGGGTCATTTTATATAAAGCATGTGGATTGGAACCATATAACCCCATGTTCAAGTTCTGAGTCTTCCAACTCTAACACAGCCTAGGGGTCTAGACTTTCTGAGTCTCAAATATAAAGTGATGGTTAGAAAGCCTACCTTGGGGCTGGAGAAATGGCTTAGCAGTTAAGAGCACTTGCTGCTCTTGCAAAGAACCTGGGTTCCTAGCACCGATGTGGACACTTAACAACCCTTGTCAATCTAGTTCCAGGGGATGCCCTCTTTGGCCTCTTTGGGCCTCAGTGGGCACCAGGCAGGCATGTGGTGCACACACATCCATACAAGCAAAACACTCATACACACACACACACATACACACAATAATAATAATAATAATAATAATAATAAGAAGAAGAAGAAGAAGAAGAAGAAGAAGAAGAAGAAGAAGAAGAAGAAGAAGAAGAAGTAAATGAAAGACAACCTCACAGAACCTTTGTAAGAAATGAACTAGGATTACATAATAGTCACTTAGCATAAGGTGGTTCCATCTTTTCTTTTTTCTTTTTCTTTTTGTTTTTTGAGACAGGGTTTCCCTGTGTAACAGTCCTAGCTGTCCTGGAACTAGCTCTTGTAGACAAGGCTGGCCTTGCCTCGAACACACAGGGATTCACCTGCCTCTGCCTCCTGAGTGCTGGGATTAAAGACGTGCGCCACCACCGCCCGGTGATTCCATCTTTTCAACAAGAGAATAGACATTCCTGGAGGTGGGCTTCAACACACACACACACACACACACACACACACACACACACGCACGCACGCACGCACGCACGCACGCACGCACGCACGCACGCACTTCAGCCAATGCTGAATCTATCCCACCCACCCAAGCTGGTCTTAGTCTCATGTCTCCTCCTGTCTCCCAGGCCCCTGTAGCTGGAATTTCTCAGGCCCAGAGGGCTCTCTGGATTCCCCCACATCCCCCAGCTCACCCTCTGATGTTGGCCTGGACTGTTTCTACTACATCTCTGTCTATCCTGGCTATGGAGTAGAGATCAAGGTGAGTGGATCCATCAAGAGCAAAGCTACCCTTTCCCAGAAATGGGCCTATTGTGGGAAAAGGTAGAATTGCTTAGGGGTACCAGCTGGGTTGGGGGTGCCTAGGGCTTGAGAGATAGACCAAAAATGTGGCTGGATTCTGTCTTGTGCACCAGCTGCAAGGCCCGGGAGGGCTCTAGGAAAGAGCAAGTGTGCTTAGCCTCTTCTTCGAGCTTGGTAAATGACTTAGGACAGTCTGAAGGAGGAGCTCAGCCTTGGACAGGCAGGGGACTGAATGAATATGAGTTCTGTATCTGAAACCATGTGGGAGTGGAGCCAATACAGGACCACCTGTGATGATGCTGTGGCACCTCGTTCATGCACCTGTTTCTCTCTTAATTCCAATCACAAATGCATCCTCTATTGTAGCAAGCACTGTGTCCTGGGATGCAGATATGGGGAGGACCGACATGGCTACACCATGGTCAGGTCTGTCCCTCGCATCCTGAGCAGCTCAATATCCTCACTGATGCTCTACAGGCTTTTCAGTCTGCACAAAGCTAGACAGAGCTTTCCTTTCATTGCCCCAAACCTGCTTTTCATCTCATCACATCCAGGTCAGAATCCTGGAATAGGGCTACCATTTTGTCTCCTGAGCAACATGGGTCCCCCTTGTCTTTTTCTTAGTCCAACCAAACTCATCCCAAACTCTGCCCTGAAAACTCTCATACTCCCCTGCTTCTCTTTCTCCATCACCCCAAACACTGTATGGCCCACCAGTCATCGTTCCCTGGTGACATGGTGGCCACCTCACACGGAGGGCCTTGAATCTGGACAGTTCTGGGGCCCCCCTCTGCTACTTTTTGTTTCATGTCTAGCTCCTTCTTTGTTTCGAATAACTTGCAGCTGATTGAATGAACTACAGCTTCTCCCACAAGTTCCAGTTACGCATGCCTGGTTAGACTGAGGACCCAGCACTGGCATCAGTTTCTCTGGGCATTCTTACCTTAACCCCAAAGTCTTGGGCCATCATCTTAGCCCTTGCCATTCTCCTGTGGCTCTGTGTGCAGCTGACCACCTGTCTCTGGGTAGACTGGAAGATGCTAGAGGGGCACTTGGTAGTACAAGGGATCAGCATGGGTGTGGAGGAAAATCAGGGACATTTGGCCGGCGTCTTAAAGACTGTTGAAAGTAGAAAGGAAAACATTTTATATCTCTCTAAGGGAAGCAGGCAGGGAGCCAGGAAGCCACAGGAAGGGAGATCAGAAGCCCAGATTGTACCACCATTCCGGAACCCTACTCACCAGCTAGGGTCCTGTTTCTCACCTGTCCCAGCTCAGAGAGGCCCTGGATCTGGGTGGGCTCCAGGAAGCACCTCCAGGTCTCCCCTCTAGGGCAGTCAGGTTCAGGTCTCCCAACCAGAAAGGGGAGGCAGAGGCTCCCCTACCCGTATTGGTCTCCCCTCTTCTTTCTGCAACTGCTTATTTCTCTTCTGCCAAGCTCCAGGTCCCTCATTGTGGGCTGACTGGAAGGGCAATTAGAAACAGCCACCCCCTCTCAAGCCATTAGCACTCAGCACCGCTTAATTAAGGTAATTAATGTAAAATCATCACCAAATGAGAGGTGGCACCGGCTGTGGCTCACAGGGTGGAAGGTGCCAGCTGCAGGTGTGAGGAAGGAGATGGGAGGGGGCAAATACCAGCCTGGATACCCCACTGCAAACCTAGACTGGCTTTACCTGTCCCTCAACTCTGCCACCCCAACTGAAATCTTAAGCCAGGCTGGGTCCAGCCCTGGTCCCTCCACTTGGAGGGGTATGTACAAGATAATGGGGCAAATGTACTGATGGCTCTGCCTGCCCTGAAGCTGGTCCTAGTCCAAGTCCAAGCCCTACCCTGGATGCCCACCCTTCCAGCAACCCTTGGTCTGGCACTGCCACACTTTTTCATCAGAATGCAAAAGCGGTTACCAGGCAACCTTGAGAGGAAAGCCACAGCCCTGGACTGCTCTCGGGAAACGTGGCATGTGCTTGCTCGCCCTCCATCTCATTCCCATAGAAGCCGAGTCCTTGAGGACTCTGTGGCTGAGACAGATTCTGAGGTTTGGGGTGGGGCACAGAGTGACCACAGTCAGGTCAGGGAAAGAGCAAAGAACGGAACAGCAGGATAAAAGCTCAGGGTTATTCCTGGCTGCCTCCCCCAGACCTAGGCCTGTTGGACACACCACACACACCCTTTGGGACCCGTAGAGTTACCAATATAGACCAATTTACCCACTACATAGCTGGGGAAACAGGCCTATGCAAGGAAAGGGATTTGCCCAAGATCATTCAGTTAATCCTTAACAAATGGTCTTTGCTCAACAGGTTTGTTTCATAAACAGAATTTGAGTACTATGTTTCAGTCTCTGTGCTGAGCACTGAGAACACAGATGTACCTGTACAAGGAGGGGGAAAATTATAAGCAATGGCCATAGGATTCTCAGGACAGGAGGGACTGGGGCACAGAAGAGCCATGGGATTCCAGGATCTGGGTTCCTCCTCAACCTGGAAGGGTTTTCTAGAAGTAAACACACCCGTTTTGGAAGCCTGTGACATGCCAGCAACCACTGCCTGGGCTGGGAAGGTGAAGATGTGGCAAGTTAAGCCCCTAGAGGCTTCCCAGGATGTTTTGAGAAAGCCTTGTCATTGTATAGGCAACAGATGAGGGTCACGGGTGGGACTCAACTGTGGGTAACCCCGGTGTACCCATAGTTCACCAGAGCATGTGGGAGTTGGAGCTGGGCAAGGGAGATGTGAGGACCCAGGGAAAGGATGGCACGAAGTGCCCACAAATCACACTCCGGAGTAGGTCAGCCAGGTTCCAGGCTGAGGCAGCACCTGTCCGACTCTGGTCTGCCTTTTGTTGTTTTGCTTAAGGTGCACCAGAATCTCTGAACGTCGAGTTCTCACAGTTTGGGCTGTGATGGGCCTCCACAGTCTGTTGCACTGCACGCCTGCCCCTTTCTCCATGATGCTGTAGCTTCTCCATGCCTTCTGAGGGTCTGAGCCAGGAGGAGGCCAGGTCAGGTCCTCCATATTCTAAGGCATTAGACTTGCTGCAGCTGAGTATTGGGCACTGGGATGGACTCTTTCCTGAAAGATCCAGAGAAGCCTCTCAGTTCAGAGGACATGAGCCCTGTGACTCACAAGGGTCCTGTGCCCTCCCTGGGTCGCCAGTCTCTCATGAGTACTCTGGTCCGTTCTGGGCCTGGTGCCTGCCTCTCACTCCATTTGGCATTCCAAGAGCTTTCCTGCTGCCAGCCTCCATCTTGGCTTGGCTGCTCTCTGTACCATCTGGAGCCCGGGCACAGCTGCCCACCGTCCCTGCCCTCGGGTCCAGGTGGCCCCATTGGCACACAGCTTCCTCTGGTCAGCTGTCGGTTTGATGGGCAGAACACCCTACCCTGCTGAGCCAGGTCAGGACCAGCCCTGATGAGAGCATCAGGGATGTGTGATAGGTTGGGGTGGTAGTTCTGGGCAATTTCTTATTTCCTGACTGGCAGGGCCCATCTGAGGGCAGTAAGAGTAACTGGAAAGTCTGACTCCCTGGATTTAGGTCCTTCACCCCATCCCTAAAGCAAACCCTACCCCCCAACAAACACCCTGACACACACATAAAAAGTATTTTAGAGAAGTACCAGATCTTAAGGGACTGGAGTCTGGTTCTGCCCTCTGTAGCCCAGTTCTCAGTGATTGGCTAAGCCTCTGACCTTCTCTGGACCTCAGTTTTTCCCTCCATAAAAGGTTAAACTAGATCAATCCCTAACACTGAGTCAGGACACTCTTCCCTAAGCTCAGCTGCACAGTGGTCCCTCAGATCGTGGCCTTGCTTTCTGGTAGCCACAAGATGGGGCCTCTACGAGGTGTGGGAGTAGCCAGAATCTTGGGGAGTGACACACAGGCTCACCCTGGTGTCCACTAAAATAATGACAGCAAACATCTTACTTGCCTTACTGCAATGTGTGTCTGTCAGTCAGACGCTACTGACTAGACACGTGACCTTGGGGCTGCAGAAGACAACCTGAGCCCTCCCTACCTTTCATCCAGGAAGAACCAGCCCCCCTCAAAATGACTGTGTTTTCTCCTTGAACATCTCCCGGTCTTCCAGAGGCAGGGTAGTGTTGGACAGCCCAGGGTCCTATGGGAATTGTCCTCCAAGCTCTCTCTGCTTCTGCCTCCCGCTGCCTGGCTCCCAGGGCCCCTCCTGTCACTGAATGGGGTGTGGGAAGACAGCCCTCATGAGCAGAGCTGACATTTCAATCTGCCTCCCCGACTCTTCAGATGCCTGCAAATTACACTAAGACTTCATCTCCCCCCTTGTCCAACACCCAGCCCTGTCTGGCCCCTGTCAGCCTGGCCCTCCAACAAGTGACAAATTACCTCCCAGCTTCTGCAGCAGGCCTGCAAGTGGATTCTCAGAACCCAGAGGATCCACATGGCACAGCTATCCTGGGCAGCTCAGGGAGCCACATCCCAGCCCTCACCTTCAGGCTGAGCTGGGAGCCAGACCCCCCCCCCCCTTTCTGGGCCCAAAGAAATGGGTGCAGAGATCTCAGCTCTCAATTTCCCAAGCTATACAGATTGCCAGAGAAAGGATGGCTCATGGGAACTCAAATCCCAACATCTTGAAAAGGCCAGGGCAGGAAAAGCCAAAATCCACCTCCCTGCTAAACCTGGGACCCTGGAGCCTGGGAATAAAGATGTCTAGAAGTCTATTTCTGCGGGTGATAGACCCAGGGGGAACGAAGCTGCCTTGTGCCTCCAGCAAGGCAAGACTCTGCTTCTTAATAGCTGTGTGCCCTTTTCAAAGTTCCTTAACCTCTCTGAGACTCTTTTACCACCTTGATGCACTGTAGATACTCTATGAATGGTCATCATTGGTGCATCTGCCACCAGAACAAGATCAGGTGCAGGAAGTTAGAAGTCAAGTCAGAGATATTAATCTCTGAGAAACTAGGAAGAAATGCCTCCTTGATTTCAACACCTCTGCCTCCTCCTACACCCAGCTCTTAAAGGCACTCTGAGAGATCCACCTGCACCATGCTGATCTGAGAACCGTCAAGCCCTCCGCTCTCCCGCTCTCCCCTCGAGGATTCCTGCTGCCTGCATTCAGTGCCACTTAAGGCAGAATTGTATGCTGCCTGGCATCTCTTGATAATTACAGATTCCACGTGTGTGAGGCTTGTTTTCCCAACTCCAGCATCACACAATCTCCAAGTTTGAAGGGACCTCATCCAGCCTCCGCCTGCTAGGGATTCCCTGAGGGATGTCCCCAACAGATGGTCAGGCAGCCGCCACCCAAATGTGCCTGGGCGGGGAGCTCCTGGTACAGAGGAGGCGCTTTTGCCCCTAGCATCCTGCTTTGAGCCTTCTCTTCAACCCCCGCCCAGCCCCACCAGATATTTTCCTTCTGGGGTTGGGAACTTCTTCTTCTCCCAAATGCTTCCCCCTACCCCCCACCCCACCCTCCACCACCTTAGTTCCCAGAACATGTCAATCCTCAGCCACAATCAGAGAAGTCCCTCTAAGCCGGGCGGTGGTGGCGCACGCCTTTAATCCTAGCACTCGGAAGGCAGAGACAGGCGGATCGCTGTGAGTTCAAGGCCAGCCTGGTCTACAAGAGCTAGTTCCAGGACAGGCTCCAAAACTACAGAGAAACCCTGTCTCGAAAAACCAAAAAAAAAAAAAAAAAAAAGATAAGTCCCTCTAAGCCTGGTAGCGCCCGTCTCCTTGGGCCTGATTGGGCTCAACATGTCATGCTTGCCAGCTCAGAGACACACTTGTGAGGGCCTAGCCTGCAGAGGCCCACATACCTTTATTCCACTCGTCCGTGCTAAAACTGGCCTATGAAGAGCATATCCTAAATACAAGGCTTAAGTATGTAGATGAGGAGAGGGTCGTTTGATGGAAAGCCTGGAGAAGAGCGATTCATGGTTTGGTGGGGGAAACAGAGGAAGGCCTGCCTCTCAAGGTAGGAAAGGGGAGGTAATTCCTGTGCTAACTCCAGGAGGGCAGGAAGCGGTGGGGAACTGAGACTGGGAAAGCCCCTGGAGCTGCTTGTAAGTGGCCAGTTTGAACCTTGTCTCTGAGCAACCTGAAGTTACCATTGGGGTTGGAATGGGAGAGAGAAGTGGTCTGACCCGGGGCAGAATGAGTTGGGGGTGGGAGGGGTCGGAAGTGGTCAGAGGCCATTCTCAGAAACAGTGGACAAAAGGAGGAGAAGGAGGGGCCATCTGGAAGATAAATGGGAAAGGGTTTGGTGACTCAGTGGGTGCCACTTAACCAGAGCAGGTGGTTAACTCTTGAAAGCCCAACATTTATTTTTTTTTCAGGTTTTGTTTCTTTTCTTTTATTTTTTTCCCCATGATATTTATTAAGCTCTACATTTTTCTCTGCTCCCCTCCCTGCCACTCCCCTCCCTCCCTCAACCCTCCCCCAAGATCCCCATGCTCCCAATTTATTCAGGAGATCTTGTCTTTTTATACTTTCTACTTCCCACGTAGATTATATCTATGTAGGTCTCTCTTAGTGTCCGTATTGTTGTCTAAATTCTCTGGGATTGTGGTTTGTAAGATGGTTTTCTTTGCCTTATGTTTAAAAACCACCTATGAGTGAGTACATGTGATAATTGTCTTTCTGT
>PVIU01002151.1:122213-182434 GCA_004026605.1 Ondatra zibethicus | reverse complement strand
AGACAGTATTAGATTTATTCCTTGATGCACCTCTGTGTGCCCTCTAAGCTTCCTGACAAAGATGTGTTGGGGAAATAGCATGTCTAGCTAAGAAGAGGAAGCCGTGCATCCCCCTCCTATGACCGTGGTAACTAAGATCACTCATAAATGGTGTTGATCTTGGAACTTTGCACACAGAAGGTCCCTGGTACAACATAACGTTCAGAAGTAGTCTCCCGCAATTACATACCACACAGGTGCCATTTAAAAGAACTAAAGGTGCTGAAATGACAGGTCTGTGATGAAGAGCACTGGCTGCTCTGGGACATGGACCCAGTTTCGTTCCCAGCACCCACAGGGCAGCTGACAAGCATCCCTGCATCCAGTTTCATGGGGTCATTTTCTGGCCTCCATAGGCACCTGCCATACAGGTGACATACACACATACATACATTCAGAAAATTACTCACACAGATGAGATAAAAATAAATATTTAAATTTATAAAAATGATAAAATATTTTAAAGAATAAGAACAAAAAAATCTTGCATAACTCAGAGCAATTAAATTTGTAGTGTTATATTAGCGCTCGATGAATGTAAGTTTATACAAAAAAAATCAAATACCTTGTTTACTTATGAACCATTGCAACAAGTACATAAAATATTGAAAGGCAAACAGGTTTTAGAGCATTTAAGTAAAATAATCTCCAAGATCTTTCAAAACACAAACAAACATCAATAGCAAAATCCGTTCCATTAACGTATTTCCTCTCTGGTTCCTCTATTGTTTACGAAGGAAGTACAAGTTTCTCTTTTCCAATACAAATACTGTCCAGTGGTTGTCAGAGAGAGGATCGTCAGCCCTGGTTCTGGAGAACACAACGGCCTCCAGGCTTCAGCCCTTCTTCTGAGTGTCAAACTGTGGCGTTTCCTGAAACAACAAAGAATCCCCGTGCAATTATGGGCGTAGTCTTGACGGAGCTCTGACGCCCTCGCATCCCGTTCACCTTGGCTGCACCCACCATTGCGTACAGACGCCGCGTGCTTGTCTTCTGATTATTGAATCCAGGCTACTGTATTTCAGGTTAGGCAATTTGCAATCTCCAGGTTTCTAAATAAAACACGGAGATGTCTGCTGCTGAGAGGAAATTTGTTTTGAAAATAAAACTCTCGGTGCTTAACTTACTTCCCAAATGGTAAGCAAAGTGCTCAAAAGAGTAAACACATTTTTCTTGCCCAGCATAACATACTGTAATATGATTAAACATGGCCTAGCCTCTGGGTTATTAAACAATAAAATGTGACATTTCTTGGGTCAGGTGTAAGTATGTTCCATAATTTATATGAAATGGCATCCTTATTGTCCATTTGTATTTTTTTAAATATAAATTCCAGTTACTGGAGGATGCCATTCATGCTGGGTAGTGTCACTTTCCGCCATAACTTCAGTCTGGACTTGAAACTCCTCTCAAGCATGTGACAATGACTCCAGCAAATACAAGGTGACATGAGAAAACATGCATGGCTCTTCGAGAGTCCCCACACTCACTTGGGACGTGACATCAGATAGTAGAATCACTTTAATATTATACTAGCTGTAGTGCAGTGGTTATGTCAGCACTTGTCTCTATAATTATGAAAAAAAAAAGTTGAAACCCACAAAGAGTAAAATACAGAAGATTTTATAACCCATTTCTTTTTCTTTGGGGGTTAGTGATCTTGGGATTCATAACCTCTAAGAGATTACCAATTATCAGTAATGTCCATGTCTATCATTCCTTCTTGGGTTTATAACAGTCATTTCTGGATCATGGATTATGAGCTAACATGACCAGTTCCAGGCATATCCCATTAAACCTTCTCCTGACAGATGATGCCAAGAACTTATAGAGAAAGAAGGCAAAACACGAAGGCCTGGCTTCCTGAATGGATCATAGTCCTTCCTCTCTTCTATGCCTGAGGTCACCCCTTATACTGGACTGTGAATGACAAACTTTTGTTGTCCAAGGTTGCTGATATTTTGAGATTGTTTGTTATAACAGTCCACTAATCAGTTTCCTATCAATAATATTTTTTATCAAGTTTAAGCAGAATGTGTCTATATTAATGCTTTTGAGTCCTTGAGTTTTAAGAAAATTAAATAGTGATGGAAACTTCAAAATATTTACTGGACAAAGATTAATATTATCATGGAACTTCTAAGGCCAAGTTTAATGTAATTGCATAAAAAATGTGAAGTATTGCATGAAATATGTGGAATGGAAGATCTGTTTTCAGATGTTCTAAATAGTAGCATAAAATCATTGTGTTCAGAAGAAATAGAAACATTGCTCCTTTCATTATGGCTGATGCTTTACTGAAGGTCCACACACAGACTGCAATACTGAAGGGTTCTATGGAAAAGTAGATCTTAGCTGGTAGTTGATTAAAGAATCACAAACTGAAAGTATTCAGGGAAAGAGCAGCACTGCATGCCTTCAGTCAACCCTGAAGGGTGTGGAAGCAAAGCTCTTCCTAGAAATAAAGCCCTGAATTCTATCACAGCCCACAGAATGGCAAAAGCTCTTCATCAACTCTGCATCTGACAGGTGAAATGCAAATCCAAAGGACTCTGAGATCCCATCTTACACCTGTCAGAATGGCCAAGCTCAAAGACACGGATGATAACTTAGGCTGGAGAGGGTGTGGAATTAGGAGAATGCTCCTCCACTGCTAAAGGGAGCACAAACCTGTGTAAACAGAGGCTGTGCTTCTGTTCCCTGGGCACCCAGACCTGCACAATCACATAGAAACTATGCTAATTACAACACTGCTTGACCGGCGGCTCACATGTATTTCCAGCTAGCTCCTTCATCTTAAATTTACTTATTTCTATTAGTTTATGTACTTTCATGTGGCCCTGGTGTTAACTCACTTTCTACATGTTTTGTTTCCATGGCAGCTGGCTGGCATCTCCTTGACTCTGCCTCCTCTCTCTATACTTCTCTGTTTGGATTTCCCACCTGGTTTTATACTGTTAAGCCATTGGCTGAAACAGCTTTACTTGTTAGCCAATAAAAGCAATACATATACAGAAGGACTCCCACATCAAACTAGTACAGTCACTTTGGAAGTCAGTACTGTGGCTTCTCGGAAAATTGGGACTCCATCTAAGGACCAGAATTACCACTCTTGGAAATATATCTGAAAAATGCTCAATCATACCAAAGGACCTTTGCTCAAATATGTTCACAGCAACATTATTCATAATAGTTAGAACCTGTAAACAACCTAGATGTCCCTCAGAGGAACAATGGATAAAGAAAATGTGGTACATTTACACAATGGAGTAGTACTCAGCTGTAAAACCCAATGACATCTTGAAATTTGCAGCAAGTGGATGGAACTAAAAAAAAAATCATCCTGAGTGAGGTAACCCTGACCCAGAATGACAAACATTGTATGCACTCACTCATAAGTAGATACTAGATATAAAGCAAAGGAAGACCAGCCTACAATCCATCTCCCCAGAGAAGCTAGAGAACAAGGAGGATCCCGAGGGACATGCATGGATTGTCCTGGGAAGGGGACATAGAGGAGACCTCCAGGGTAAACTGTGAGTTGGGGGAGGTAGAGGGGAGGGGATTGGGGGAAGAGAACATGACGGAACGGGATGGTGGAGTCGGGGTGGGACATTATTGAATGTGTCCTTTGCCTTACAAAAGACTTTCAGTTGCAGGAGGCTCCCATTTATTGATTGTTGCTCTCAGTGTCTGTGCTACTGGTGTTATATTGAGGAAGTGGTCTCCTGTGCCCATGCATCCAAAACAACTTCAGACTTTCTCTTCTATCAGGTTCAGTGTAACTGGATTTATGTTGAAGTCTTTGATCCACCTGGACTTGAGTTTTGTGCTTGAAAAATAGATATGGATCTGTTTGCATTCTTCTACATGTTGGTATCCAGTTACACCAGAACAGTTTGTTAAAGATGCTTTCTTTTTTCCTTTGTGCAATTTGGGCTTCTTTGTCAACAATTAGGTGTTCAAAAGTGTGTGGATTAATGCCAGGGTCTTCATTTCTATTGGTCCACATATCTGTTTTTGTGTTAATATCAAGCTGTTTTTATTACTATAGCTCTATAGCAGAGTTTGAAGTCAGGGATTGTGATGCCTCCAGAAGTTCCTTTATTGTACAGGATTGTTTTAGCTATCCTGGGTTTTTTTGTTTTTCCATATGAAGTTTAGTGTTGTTCTTTTGAGGTCTGTGAAGAGTTGTGTTGGGATTTAATGAAGATTGATTGAATCTGTAGATTGCTTTTGGTAAGATTGCATTTTCATTTTGTTGACCCTACCTACATAAAAGCATGGAGATTGGTCTTTTCATTTTTTTTAGTATCTTCTTCAATTTCTGTCTTCAAAGACTTAAAATTCTTGTGACACAGGTCTTTCATTTGTTTGGTTAGAGTTACCCCCAAGATGTTTTATATTATTTGTATTAATTGTTCCTGCTGTAAAGGGTAATGTTTCTCTGATGTCTTTCTTGGCCAATTTATCATTTGCATATGGCTACTGATTGTTTTGAAATTCATCTTAATCTTGTATCCCCCCACCACACACATTACGGAAGGTGTTTATCAGATGTAAGAGTTCCCCAGAGAACTTCTCGGGTCACTTATGTATATACTATCAAATCAATTGCAAATATTGAAAATTTGACTTCTTACTTTCCAATTTGTATCCCCTTGATCTCCTTTTGTTGTCTTATTCCTCTAGCGAGAACTTTGAGTACTATATTGAGTACATGTGGAAAGAGTGAACAGCTTTGACTTATTCTTGATTTTAGTGAAATCACTTTGAGTTTCTTTCCAGTTAATTGATGTTAGCGGCTGTCTTGCTGTAAATTGCCTTTATTATGTTTAGGCATGTTCCTTGTATACCTAATCTCTGCAAGACCTTTATCATGAAGAGGTGGTGTTGGATTTTGTCGAAGGCTTTTTCAGCATCTCATGAGATAGTCATGGTTTTTTTTTTTTTTCCTATCCGTTGTTTGTATGGTGGATTACACTGACAGATTTTCCTATGTTAAACCATCTCTGAGTCTCTGGGATAAAGTCTACTTAATCATGGTGGATTTTTTGATGTGTTCTTGGATTTGGTTGGCCAGTATTTTATTGAGTATTTTTGCAGCAGCAGCACTATTCATGAGGGAGATTGGACTGCAATGCTCTTTCTTTGTTTCAACTTTGTGTGGTTTGGGTATCAGGGTAATTGTAGCCTCACAAAAGGAGTTTGACCACAGTGTTTTTGTTTTTCTATTTCTATTGTTTGGAACAATTTGAAGAGTATTAGTGTTAACTCTTCTTGAAATTTTGGTAGAATTCTGTGCTGAAAAGCATCTGGCCCCTTTTTTTGGTGAGACTTCTAATGACTGCTTTTATTTCTTTAGGAGTTATAGGTCTATGTAAATTATTTATTTGGTCTTGATTTCATTTTGGTATGTGGCACCTACTCAGAAAATTGTTTCTTTTAAATTTTCCAATTTTTTGGAGTACAGGTTTTTGTAGTATGACCTAGTGATTCTCTGGTTTTCTTCAGTGTCTGATGTTATGTCCCCCTTTTCATTTCTGAGTTTGTTAATTTGGATGTTTTCTCTTTGCCTTTGGGTTAGTTTGGATAAGGGTTTGTCTATCTTGTTGATTTTCTTGAAGAACCAACTCTTTATTTCGTTGACTCTTTGTATTGCTCTCTTTGCTTCTTTTTTAATGATTTCAGCCCTCACTTTATTTCTGTCCTCCACTCCTCCTGGACAAGTCTGCTTCTTTTTACTCTGTAGCTTTCAGGTGTGCTATTAAATCGCTAGTGTGAGATTTCTCCAAATTCTTTATGTGGGCACTAGTACCATGAACTTTACTCTTAGCACTACCTTCATAGTGTCCCATAAGTTTGGGTATGTTGTACATTCATTTTCATTGAATTCTTGGAAGCCTTTATTTTCTTTCTTTATTTCTTCCTTGTCCCAGGGGTGATTCAGTAGAGCATAGTTCAGTTTCCACGACTTTGTAGGGGTTCTGTAACTTGTATGTTGTTGAGTTCTAACTTTAAGTCATGGTGATCCAATAAGATACAGTGATTCATTTCAAATTTATTCCCAAGTCCAAGATGTTGAGATTTGCTTTGTGACCAAGTATATGGTCAGTTTTGGAGAAGGTTCCATGACTTGCTGAGAATTTTTTTTTTCTTGCATTGTTTGGGTGGAATGTTCTAAAGATGTCTGTTAAGCCCATTTGAGTCATAACATCTGTTAGTTCCTTTATTTCTCTGTTAATTTTCTGTCTGGCAGATCTGTTCATTGCTGAGAGTGGGGTGTTGAAGTCACCCACTATTAGTGTGTGGGGTTTGATGCGTGATTTACGTTTTAGTAATGTTTCTTTTGCATATATGAGTGCCCTTGTATTTGGGGCATAAATATTAAGAATTGAGACTTCATGTTGATGACTTTTTCCTGTGATAAATATGAAATGTCCTTCTCCATCTCTTTTGATTACCTTAGGATAGCTACAACAGCTGGCTTTTTAGGTCCATTTGACTGGAAAGTCTTTTCCCAACCCTTTGCTCTGAGATAATGTCTGTCTTGGATGTGGAAGTGTGGTTTTTGTATGCAGCAGAAAGTCAGTTCATGTCTTCATATCCATTCTGTCAGCCTGTGTCTTTCTATAGGCAAATCGAGTCCATTAATATTAAGGGATATTAATGACCAGTGATTGTTAATTTCTGTTATTTTTGGTTTTGTTATTGGTAGTGGTAGTGTGTGTGTGTGTGTATGTGTGTGTGTGTTTCCCTTCTTTGAGTTTTGCAGGTGTGGGATTATCTATTGCCCATGTTTTTACAGGTACAGCTAATTCCTTGGGTTGGAGTTTTCCTTCTAGTACTTTCTATAGGGCCGGATTTGTAGATAGGTGTTGTTTAAATCTGGTTTTGTCAGGGAATATCTTGTTTTCTCCATCTATGGTGATTGAAAATTTTGCTGACATCCATGGTCTTTTAGTGTATGCATAATGTCTGTCCAGGAGCATCTGGCTTTTGGAAGTTTCATTAAGAAGACAGGTGTTATTCTAATGAGTCCGCTTTATATGTTACTTGGCCTTTTTCTTTTGAAACTCTGATATTCTTTATTTATTCTGTATATTTAGTGTTTTGATTATTATGTGATGAATGTGGTGAGGGACCTTTTTATTTATTTATTTATTTATTATTTATTTATTTATTGGTCCAGTCTATTTGCTGTTCTGTGTGCTTCTTGTACCTTCATAGGCATGTCCTTCTTTAGGTTGGGAAAGTTTTCTTTGTTGAATATATTTTCTTTGCCTTTGAGTTGGAATTCTGCTCCTTCTTCTATTCCTATTATTCTTAGAT
Organism: Ondatra zibethicus; assembly: GCA_004026605.1. NCBI lineage: Eukaryota > Metazoa > Chordata > Mammalia > Rodentia > Cricetidae > Ondatra > Ondatra zibethicus. The sequence goes on along the minus strand of PVIU01002151.1, from coordinate 175,063 downwards.
TTGGTCTTTTCATGGTGTCCCAGATTTCCTGGATATTTTGTGTTATGACTCTGTTGACTTTAACGTTTTCTTTGACTGATGAATCTGTTTCCTCTCTCGTATCTTCAATGCCTGAGATTCTCTCTTGCATTTCTCATGTTTTGTTGGTTGTGCTTGCATCTGTTGTTCCTGTTCATTTACCCAGATTTTTCCATTTTCAAAATTCCCTCAGTTTGTGTTTTCTTTAATGACACTATTTCAATTTTCAAGTCTTGACTTGTTTTCTTCACCTGTTTGATTGTTTTTCCTTAGCTTTTTTTGGTTTTCTTTAAGGGATTTATTGATTTCTTCCAATTTTTTTGTTTGTCTTTTCCTCAATTTCTTTAACAAAATTTTCATTTCCTCTTTAAGGACCTCTATTATCTTCATAAGGTTCTTTTTCAGGTCTTTTTGTTCTGCTTCTTCTGCTTCGGGATGTTCAGGTCTTGCTGTTGTAGAACTGCTGGATTCTGGTGGTGCCATATTGCTCTTTATGTTTTGAATGTATTCTAATTCTCCCATCTACCCATCACTTCCTCTAAATGGTGCAGTTGGTGCCTCTGCCATGATCCTATGGGAGCAGGGGGTCGGAAAGTGGAGCCAGCCTGCCCTCTGGAGTCTTACCAGTTGACCAACTAGTGGGGCTGCAATTGGTGGGGAGAGGGGCACAGGAATTTAAGGCCTAGAGACCAGAACTGTCCAGATGGGACACCTCTTTGCTGAGTCAGTGCAGGCAGTGTCTGTGCCTCTGGGGACCAATGGTGCCAAGGTGGATGGTTGGGTTTGTGAACTAGAGTAGAAATTGTAAATTACAGCATTCAATGTGTTGGGGAGGGAGGGAGGGGAGAAGCAACCTGCTTGCAGAGCCTATCTTGCTGACCAGTGAGTGTAGCTGTAGTGAGTGGGGGATGGGCACAGGATGTGCCCTGCCGCCTAGGGCCTAGAACCTTGGCTGTCCAGATGGAAGACCAGTCACTCACCTCTTCGTCCAGTCAATGCAGGTAGTACTGTGCCTCCGGGGCCACTGATGCCACGTGGGATCTTAAATATTCTTTTTTAAAAAATATTTTGTTTGTTTGTTTTTCTAGAAAGGGTTTCTCTGTAGCTTTGGAGCCTGTCCTGGGACTAGCTCTTGTAGACTGTGATGCCCAGATCACAGAGTGCCCCCAAAACCAACTAGGAGACTGAGTCCTATATGTAAAAGCAAAGAGCCTTTATTCTTACACAAGTTCGCAAACTCGGTCTGTGTGTCCAACATATTGGAATAATCGAAGAGCCCCGAGCTTAGTTAGAGTTGGGTTTTTATAGTAGTAAAGTTGGGGGTGAGGGATTTCTAAGGTTCAGAACCCTAATTGACTGACATTTGTCTAGGGGTATCCTGATGAAAAGCGATGGGTCTGTGCTGGCAGGTGATCCCATCTACAACATTAGAACATCAGAAATTTCCTTTGGATGGTCTGTTCCTAGATGGTGCCTGGGTAGTCTCAGTTTGTGATCTTTCTCTGAACCAGGTATTGCCTCAGGGTAAACTATTGAGACTCAGGCCTCTATTGAGTGTGTCATGGTTGGGTCCTACAGACCAGGCTGGCCTCAAACTCACAGAGATCCACCTGCCTCTGCCTCCCGCCACCACCACCTGGCTTAAATATTCTTTTAGGAAAGGCTGAGTATGGTTTTATATGAACCAGACTTGTACAATCATCTACAAATAAAATGGAAAAAAAATCAAACCATGTGGTGGTGGCCCACACCTTTAATCCCAGCACTTGGGAGGCAGAGGAAGGTGGAGCTCTGTGAGTTTGAGACCAGCCTGGTCTACAAGAGCTAGGTACAGGACAGTTTACAGAGAAACCTTGTCTTGAAAAACAAAAAAAAAAAAAAAAACAAAACAAAAAAAGACAAAAGAGAGAGAAAAGAAAAAAGAAAAAATCTAGATAGACTTATAAATTATCTTAATAACAAAATCTCTCTATGGAAAACATTTACTTATTCATTCATTCATTCATTCATTCATTTTCTACAGAGATATCTGAGCTACTTCCAAAATCCATGGCCTCTGTCTTAAAGCTTTCTGTTAGCAATTTTATAAGGACAAAGCCCTTAAATGGCAACAGTTATTCCTACATTTCCAGCAGTGGTTCGTTGCTGAGCACTTGAGAACGGATGTTATAGAAAGCACTAATAACTAGCATGACGCTAGCCAAGGTGAACCACGCATGGTCGTTAGTGAAAGCAGCAGACTATGTATGTGTGAAAGAAGGGCAAATATGTAAGTCACAAGTTATAAGCTAGAAATCCTCCAAATGTTATAATAGTAAATATTAATATGGTGTTAAATTACAAATACAACCAGTCATGTTATAGAACCCACCATTGTCATAAAGTCACCTTTCATAACTGTTATTTAAAATTGCCAAGAGGACAGAGAACTTATATTCTAAACTCCTGAAGGGAGCAAGAGTTCCCAGAAAATGTTCAGTGATTCTATCAATGGGTATGAGTATACATTTCCTACAGTAGAGAATATATTTTATTGCCAGCAACAGCTAAGCCATCCTGATGTTTCTCTTGGAGTCCTATGAACTCTTCCAGTTAATTCTAGATCGATTCTATTGTAGCAACAAAATTATCTCCATGATTCATAGAATTTGAGACTGTATACTTAATGACACCTTAGGTTAGACAGCTCTTTGTTATAGTAAGCTGTCTGATGCATTGTGGGTATCAAATAGCATGTCTATGCCACATGTTATTAGCCTACTTCTGTACAAGTTGGAAAAACCAAAATGTCTCCAGATATTCCATTTTGAGAACAAAAGCTTTTAAAATAGCGAGGTGGGTTTTTTTTTTAGTCAATATGTCCATCAAAAATTAACTGGAAATGAGGCTAAAGCTATGGCTCAGCAGTTAAGAATGAAAATTTCACTTGCTAAGGATCAGAGCTCAGTTCCCAGCACTCAGGGCTGACAACTTTTCCTCCAGGGGATGGGACATCCTCTTCTGGCTTCTGCAGGTTCCTTCCTTCTGCAGGTGGCATAAACCCTCACAGTCACAGCAGGAGGGAGCATCCCATGATGCTCTTCTCTACGGGACCCAGGTTGGTAAAGCTAACATCACCTGCACATTCTCCGGACACAGGGGTAGAGAGAAAACAATGATAAAGTGTGCAATTTGCACAGGAGCTCTTAAAATTGCGCTTAGAAGTGATAAGTCATCCCTGCGCTTATGACTCGGGTACGAACAAATCATCTGGTTATGCCTAAATTCCATGAGAGCTAACAGATGGAGCCGGCTCTGCTGGTGATCTGAAATAGCATTATCACAATGTGATTTAAAAATGGAGCATAAATTCTAATGGTCACATTTCTTCAGTAAACATGGATGGCAACCACATCTCTAAAATCCACCCACCTTCCTTGTTCACAGACACAGACAGACAGGGCGGTGATTGTACAGGACTGTTTTTTTTTTTTTAACTGTTCTTTCAATGGCTACATAAATTGCTTTTTTCACTTAGCTATTTACACTAGTGTAATCCACAGGAGACTAGCAGTATTTGTAGCTTCTTCATTTAAATAACGTAAGACATATGAAGAGCAAATAAACCATCCCAAAAATTGAGAGGGACATCGGAACCTATGCTTAATGGAATGGCTTCCTGCTTCATTATGGAGAGCTCCTTTTGGCACGTTGGAGTTTAGAATACCCTTTTCTCAACAGTCTGTAACCATAATTCTCTACGGCTCTCATTTCCAGCCAAGGACCCGTCTCCTCCATTCTCTTTGGATAAATTGTTATAGCTAGACTACCTGCTGTCGAGAAGCGCAGCTCTGGTTATTCTATAAGATTTTGTTCACAGGCAGTGGTGCAGAGTAGAATAAATAAAGTAATTGTATTTTCCCCAGAACTTTATGGCTACAAGCTGGATGTCTGCGGTGAATAACTCGCATCTCCTGGGTAGCCGTTGTGTAGAGGCTGGGCAAGTCTTCCTCGGGTATTCCCTAGACCCGCCAGAGATGTAATGATCTCAGGGTTTTTTTTTAACCTAACCATTCACAGCTTCGTAGCCAGCCAAGTTCCATAGTTTCAGCCAAAGTACCTTTTAAGTCATGCCACGCAAAACTTGTCCAGCTACCCCTTATTTCCTCCCCGTATGTCTTAACAGGTGTTCATTGTCATCTCATCAGAGTCTAGGCTCACCTGGGAGACAAGCGTCTGCCTATGCCTGGAGTTCATCTTGACTAGATTAACTGATGGGTGGCGATCCATCGATTCTGTGGTTCAGTCTATCTCCTCAGCAGGAAAGCTGAGCACCAGGACAGCCAGCCATCGCTCTCTCTTCCTGATCACGGGAGAGAAGGGAGCTGCTGCTTCTAGCTTCGTTTCCGGCACTGCGGGCTGCGAGCCAGAATGCACCTTCTCCCTTTACGTTGCTTTTGTTACAGCAACAGGATAAAAAAAAACAAGCCATAATCATGTGAATCTCAGCTTTATTTCCGTGATTAATTTTATAATATAAAAAAGAATTTCATAGAGTTCTCTCTGCCCACAGGGAGATGACAACTGTGATATTCTGGTGTATACCATTCCATGAACATTTTAGAAAGTAAAATGAGAACCAGTTCCCATATTCTAAAACGTAGTGATGATGTAGCTCTTCTGCTTTGATGACGTGCTGCAACAATGTAACACCAGCCCTGCTTCTGCCTGCCCTGCTTCTGCACACGGGGAGCGCTTCTAGGGGTTTGCTATTAAAGTAAATACTGTCTTGACGTCTTCGTATGCATTCTTTTGTGTTCAAACCCATTTTCTTAAGTTAAATTGCCAGCACAGAAGACTTATAATCTTAAGCATTTCAAACATAATTCCAAATTATTCTATAAAAGACTTACTAGCGTATGTTGTTAGCAATAGTGCATTTTTCAAAGCAAATTGTACTCTCAGAGAATTCAAGAATTTTGCTGATTTCAAAGCAGAAAATGTTTGCATTGAATTTTACTTTTGTAATTATCCATGATTTTAAACCATTTTTCTTTTGGAGGGAGCTGGGATGCTCTGATAACTCTATCTGTATAAGTTGCCAGTTTCTAGCTTGAGCTCCTTTCTCTTCTGGATTTTTCCTGCAAGACCTTTAGCGCGGAAGATTTTGCTCAAACTGGTTATTTTTTCTTGATGCATAGTATAGAAACTGATTAATAATGAGGATTCACAGTTGAGAGTCTGAGTTCATTTCATTTAATCTCTTAGTTTTAATTTATTTTTGACTGCAATGTTTTGAACCAGGAATCGTGGTTTTGAGATGAAAACTGAGAATACTACGCTGACCCTAGGACCTCCAGCAAACCGCCATGTTCTTCGAGGGCCATTTCTTTCTGTAAAGACTCTATAAAAGTTTTCACATTATAGTACTTATGCTTACAGTACCTGATACAAGAAGCAAGCACTAAGTGCTCGGAACAAAGTTTGCCATGCTATTGCTAGAGTTATATACAATGATGCTGACCTCCAGGAAGGCAAGTGTTCTCTTAACTACACTAAATCAAGAACCTTCTTTGTGTTCTGTGAAGAGGGATCCTAATGAAATAAAAAGGAAAGACTGAAGAGATGACCCAGGGAATAGGAATGAGTACTGTGTTTGTAGAGAGTATCGATGAACCAAAGAATTAGTGCCACAGTGAAGCATGGGCACCGCTCTTGCAGAGAAACTTGGTTCTGGTCCCAGCACCCACATGGCGGCTCACAATCATCTGTAAATCTAGTTCCCTGTTAACTGACACCTTCTTCTAACCTCCGTAAGCACTAGGCACACATGTGATATACATATAGACCTTTAGACAAAATACTCATAAAATATATTAAAATAAGTAAGTCTAAAAAACATTAAGTAAATTAATTAAAATGTAATAAATAAATAGATCAAATTTTGAAATAAATGATAGAGCAAGTTGTCTTCTGACCTCTATGTGTGGATGCTGGTATGCATACAAACATGCATACATATATACATACATTCATACATACATAAATACACAGACAAAGTCGATAAATAATAATATATAAAAAAGGCATGCACAGGGAAATGGAACCAGTGGGAAATTGTAGAACTATTTGGAGCATGAAAAGAGTTTTCTTTGAAACTAAAATCATTTTACTTTTTCAGGCTAGCATGATGGGTGACTTCTCAGGGTGGGATATGAGAAAGCCATGTGACAGATGACATGGCACTATCATGTCTGAGACACTACAGTGTAAGACAGCCAGTCTTAGGCCTGTGTATAAACTTAGCTCATTCATATAATTACAATATCTTCTTACTAGAAAAGAGTTTCCAAGTTTTAAAGATGACTCAGAAAAGCATGCACAAATATCACTGTAAGAAATGTAGAGACCACAAAACACTCAAATAAACAAAAGCAACCCTAGAAATCAGGCTTCCAAAAAGTCTATCACTGCAATGAGAAGTTACTTTTGATTTATCTTATAAGTTTAAATATTATTTTTGTGATACATTTATAGCTCATCGTAAGACTAGTCAGCTATCAACTGACAACTTGAATGTTCTATTGAGGTAAACAAAAACACATAGAGTTTTCTAAAAGATACGTTTTTATGTATATGTGTGTATGTAAGTTCAAGTGTGTGCAAGTCCCCATTGAGACCAGAAAGCACTGTAAGAGTGTTGGCAGAAGGCTGCTCAGATTGTAACTATAATTCTTGCTTGATACCTGTTTTGTTATATGTAATCTTGCTATATTAAAGTTAAAACCTTCCCTTTTATTTAGACAGAAAAGAGGAGGTGATGTGGGAGGTAATGAATGCTGTGAATATGTTTTATTGCCATTGGTTAATAAAGAAGCTGCTTTCAGCCTATGGCTTCACAGAGTAAAGCCAGACTGAAAGAGATAGAGAGAGAGACAGTAGGCAGAGTCAGGAGAAGCCATGCAGCTGCCGCTGGAGACAGACTCCTCCTACTGGAGCCTGCAGAAACTTTGCCAGTAGGCCACGACCTCATGGTGATGCACAGATTAATGGAGATGGGTTAGTTTAGGATGTAAGTACTAGCCAATAAGAAACTAGAGCTAGTAGGACAAGCAGTGATGTAATTAATGCAGTTTCGGTGTGGTTATTTCATGTCTGAGCAGCCAGGAACGAATGAGCAGCCCTCTGTCAACACTAGGGCCCCTAGAGCTGGAACGGAAGGTGGCTGGGAACAACCACCTTGTACACCGGGAACCAAGCACGGGCCATCTGCAATAGCAACATTCCCTCTGACTTAGAGACGCGAAGCCATCTCTCCATCCCTAGGCACAGACGTTCTTAAGGATATTTTCCATGTTTGGAATTAGTAAACAGGTCTGGTGTCCCTTTTTTGCCATTTAAATAAAACCAGTTTATTATAAATTTTCATGTTATTTTGAAACAGATTCTATATGTTCTGCCATACTAAGGGATGGAATGCGTTAAACAAAAAGTCCAGGACTACTGTTAGTTCTAGCAGAATATATGAAAACTTTTTAAGGGTAAAGAAGTCACAAGGGTGGTCAATATCATCCTTCTTTCACAGATCTCAGATCTTTGCTGAGAAAGCATGTACCAGGAAGAGGAAATCATTGGCTTCCTTTCGGATTATTGAAATCGATTTTAATGGATTCTGTTATTAACCAAAATTGAAAGTTTTCTTAAGTTGTTTCTCTAAAATGAACAAATAATTAATCAAATATATGTTAATGAACCTTAGGTTGTTCGAATGCACGAGTATTTCTTATGATGATTTTCTCCTTTCTTTTTCTCCATGTCCAGCCTTGAACAGAGAATGGTTGTCAAATAGGATATGTTTCTCCTACAGTAGATTTCAGCAGAGTCAAAATTTTAGAGTAAAAGATAAAATGTGGAAACAAACAGATAAGTAAACTGTCTAAAACAAGATAACAGCATCAGAGGGTAGAACTCATTTGCATAGTTTCATTTGCATAGGATTGCAGGGACATAAAGACATTCTTTATAGGGACTTTCTGCAGGAAGGAGATGGATTCCAGTTAAGTGCAATGGGAAGATCTTGAATTACTATAGTGGCACTGTACAAAGTACTTCTAGGAGTGAGGCTTAGACAGGAAATTGAATGGAAAGTCACCTACATTATAAGTGGGCAGTGTCCCCAAACAGAAAAGTAGGCAAAATGTAGCCTTTCCACATCTTCCAGTTCAGAAATCTGAACTGGATTATATATCTCTTATATGAGTCACTTACACTAAATTATGCTAAAATTGTACTCGGTGACTTTTCTGATTGCTTTGTTTTTGTAGGCAAGGACTTCCTACATTAATCTAAGCTAAACTAGAGCTCATGAATGTTCCACCTTAGTTTTGTCAGTGCTAGACTTCAGACATAGACGCCTGTGATTCAAACGAAAAATCCAAGAGTTCAGGACATGTAGAGAAACAGCAGTCAAAGGGTAAAGTGACAGGAATCTGTGATACTATACAAATATTTCATACAGCTACAGAGCCACAGTTAAAACTATATGGAGGCTAAGAACGGTGATGAACATACAACAGAAATGTTAGATGATGTCCCTTTGATTTCATATCAGAATATATAAAGCTAAGAATCTGTAGCAGGCAGGGCTGTAGGTGTCTGCTAGTTACAAATAATTTACCAGTTAGAAATCCTCTCTCATTATGAAAACCAAAACTGTACCATTAATGTTTTACGTTAAGATTTTGCTAAGTTGGGTAAGGAAGGACGCACACAGCTCTGTGGTTTGATTGCATGGAGCATAATGGAGTTTATGCTCGATTTGACCAAGGCCCATTCTCAAGTTGACCCCTGCAAGAGATAAGCTCATTTCGTCTCTATCAGGGCCATAGTGTTTTACGATCACATCCGAGATAACATGAATGATGCTATGTTCTTCAGTGAAGCAAAGATGAAGAAAAGGCAGCTGACTGACGTGGGTTTTGGAGAAACCAGGAACTAATGAAACTTTCGGACCTGTTTTCAGTCCGCCTTTCATGTCTGAATTTCAATTACGGAAAATGTCAAACCCAAAGAAATACATAAAAAGTAAAACTGGAAAGAATGTGTTCTGTGTAACTGTTACCTAGTTTTAGCTTCATCAGTTGTCAATATTGGCTGATTATATTTTAAAACTTGTATCGATCCTTTGAACATTTCATACAGATGCACAATGTCTCTTGATCCTATCTACCCTTCACACTCCCTTCTGCATTCCATCACACCTCCCTCCCAAGTTCAGGTCCTCTTTTTATTATTATCTTATTAACACAATGAGTTCATTTAGTACTGCCTAGACGGGCGTTGGCATGGGCATGAGTCATCCACACACTCTTAATCAAAGTAACCCAGCAGTTCTTCATTTGATGGCAGGGCATAGGAATCCTCTCCACAATCCAAGGTGGTACGTTTAACCGGCTTGAACTTGTACATCTCTTGTGTAGGGAACCATATTTGCTATGGGTTCATGTGTCTGCAGCTATGTCAAATACAAAAGACAACAACTCACAACATTCCTTCCTATCCCCCTGCTCTTACACTCTTTCCCTCGTCTCTACGATGTTTCCTAAACCGTGGAGGGAGGGCACGTGAAACTGTTCAGCCTAGGGCTGTGCACTCAGTGTACATTTTCACCACTCGCACAGCAAAGCATCTCTGCATTAACCACTACCTCCTGCAATCAGTTCCTCTCATCAAGATGGGGAGCAGCGCAAATTTATGTGGATAAATATAGACATTTAGGAGGCATTCTAACAGCATGACTATTAAAAACCCACAATATCAGTAGGTTCTCCCTAGGATCCATAATTTTCCTAGCCGTTGGTTTGTCCATGATTACAGGACCAGGCACGATTTCTCTCCTGTGGAGTAGGCCTCAAATCCAATCAACAGAGTAGGTGGTTCCCACCATAAACAGTCTTGTCACTGTTCCACAAGTGGGCACATCTTGCTTGGTATGTCACTGGTATAGCATGCAGGGTCCAGTGCTGGATAATACCACTGGTCTTTTCTCCCCCAACACCTTGCACAGCACCTCCATTGGGGAGAGTGTCCAGTTCAGTGCAAGTCTGGTTTCTCTGTGACCTGAAATCCAAGAGCAGCAGCGTCTTCTCATCCAATTACGATTGCCCCATTATTTTAACACCCACGCTTCTACCCCACTTTCAATTCCATTCTCTAGGTTTAGGCATCAACTTACAAGGTCTTAAGGCATACACAGCACTAACTATTTAAATGAGATATTATTATGTAAGAAATAATATATTCTATCTTATTTGTGGGTAATTTTAACTCAATAAATTTGATAGCAGTTGGAGGGAAAATGCTTATTGCTTCGTTTGTTTTTTTTTTTATTCTGGCAAAACTTAAAACTCTTTAAAATATTTGGGATAGTTCTGAGATGAGAAAGTTGGAGGTAGAAGCCCTTCTACTCATCAAGTAAACATCCTTTGGATTTATTTATTCTGCGAATTCCTTTTCTCATCTGCAACCCCAAACAGAAGAAGATCCCCTCTAGCAGGTCTTGATCCTCACAGAGTTTATTTCTCTGTACTAGGAAATGGCTTCTGTAGTCTTCCGTCCTCATCCAGAACTGCCTCCCCCCATTCCCCCAAGGTGCAGCTGAAGGTTTCCATCCACTCTTAGAAATAACTCTACCTATACTGGCTGTGCCAGACACTGCCTTTGGCACTGAAGATACAGAACTGAACAAAATTGACTCAAATTAGCACTCTTGTGGGGTAACACAAAAGGAAAAAATAAATAATTGAAATAAGCTATGGTAAGCTGTATATTGCATATTAATAACTACTGACGAGAAAAAGAAACAGAGAACTAGGGAGGGTTTGTGTGCCAGAACAGAAGATGCTAGGGGTGAAAATAAAGGTGGAACAGAGGTGAGATAGACAATCAGAAAGACGCTCAGTGTGGCAAGCACATTGAATGGTAACCGTGCACACACTTAGGTGAAATGCATTTCTTGTGGAGAGGACTCCAAGTTCAAGGGTCTAGGGTTGAATCCGCCTGCTGTTTTAAAGGGAAATGGAGGAACTTTGCATCTAGAGCCGAGTGGAAAACGCAGAGTCCTGCCCAGAGGGGTATAGGTTTGGAAGTAGCCCTCAAATTGTGAAGGGATTCTTCAGTCATTTTGCGACACTGACTTTTTAGTCTGAATAAGACGGGAACTTTGGAGGTTTAGGAGGACTAATAGGTGTTGGCTTGCAGTCTGACTAAAAGGAAAACCTGAAGTAACGAGACCACTTATATGATGGCAATAATTCTGGTTAACCATGAGGGTGGCTCAGACCCGCATATTGGCAGTGGTCAAAGGGAACTCTAGACCTATGTCTGCCATCGAGAGTGAGAAACAGAGAGGAGGCAAGGGTAATGTATAAAGTTACTGTGATTATAAAGTTATAATCACCATGGAAAGAAATCTCTGGGCATGTCTGTGAGGGAGCATCTAGATTGCGTTAACTGAGGCAGAAAGACCTACCCGCTGTGGGAATAATCCTTATATATACTTAGAGAAGAGGTTAATAAAGGTTGATCGATCTTTGGTTAGGCATGATTTTCTGTACAGAGGAAATACTGGGAAGGAAAGGGACAGAGTCCCTTGAATCAGGAGGAGACTCCATGGGCATAGACTGAGGAGAATGGGAGGCACATCGATGAGGTAAATGAGCCTCCTGGCAGCACCTAAATGGGTTAATTTAAGTTATAAGAGCTAGCTAAAAACAAGCCAAGCTATTGACCAAGCTTTCATAATTAATAAGAAGCCTCCTTGTAGTCATTTGGGAACAGGTTGGCAGGGCAGAGTGACTAGCGGTGCAACAAAAATCTCCGCCTGCACCTACACTAAGTGTGAGTGGTATCACTCCGGGGGACTGAGCAGAAGGGAAAAAGAACACTGAACACAAACGTTTGTCAGTCTCTGCTTCCTGACTGGGCGTGTAGGGTCACCAGCTGACTCTTGTTCCTTCTGCCCTGAATTCTTCAGCAATCAATCAAACCGTGCCAAAATAAACTCATCCTTTCTTCCTTAAATTGCTTTCTTTGGGTATTTTGTTAGAATAATAAGACAAATTAGCCAATGCAGATGTTTCCAGAGCTCTCTCCTGAACTCCTCAGGAGTATCTCACCAGGGTACCCCTGAGTGGTAATCCCTAAATGCCCAGGAGACCATCCCTGTCTCCCCCATGCTCTGACTCAGTGTGTGGTTAGGTGTGTGCGATCTCACCAGGAAAGTAAGCATGCAGAATTTACAGAGAGGAGAAAGGATCTCTCTCTTCATCTTTATCGTTTGGGACCTCATGGCATTGTAGGCTCTTCCATTTTTCTCGGAAACTGCCTACAGTGGTAGCATTGAAGGAGATCCAAAGAAAGTCCTGGCTACCTTTTTGCTCATGCACAGGAACATTTAGCCCAAACATTCGGCTCCTACAGAACAGGAAAGGGGAAATAAACAATATGGAAAAGAAGGAGTAAGAGACGGACACGAGAGGTGCAATTATGTGAGAAAATGATATACTTTTAAATCTTAAAAAAGAAAACAAATAACAGACTACAAAAAGGACGTTATAAATATATCCTGAGCAGATATGTAAGTGGAGCAGAGGCAACACCTTTGACATGCAGGCACATCTTCCAACAGTGCTTCAATCCCAGGACTTTCTAAATTTGTAAATATTAAAATAGAGTGTTTACACCATTTTCACTATGGGAGTATTAAAAAAACAAAAGAAATAATTCCTTAAATAAAATGACTCAATATCAATTTTGTTTGCAAATTTGGAGCTACAAAAACCTAATTGACTTTTAAACAAACTAACTTGGAACAGAAAACAAAATTAAAAGCATTCCTCTGATGTAAATTTTTATCTCATTTGAAGATAAAAAGTTTCATTTTGTTTCCATTTTCCAAAGTTAAATAATAATTCTGCCTAATAACAAAGCGCTATGAAGATAATTTTATTTAGCTTGATTTTTCCACACATTTTATATTAATGAACACATAGAGATCCGTGTAACTAGAGGGTCTGGAACACTTTTTTCTTTAACAGCATATGTAAATAAAATGCATCTTTATATTTTTGTGTGTTTGTGTGTCTGTCTGTGTGTGCATGAGAGATAGAAAGGTACATGATGGTGGTGTGTATGGGAGAGTATGTGAGTGTAGGCACACATGTGTGGGTGCCAGCCTTCACCTTTAAGCTATTTGAAGCAAGAATTCTTGTTCACACAAAATATACCAGGTCCGCTAGCGGGCCAGCAAGCTTCTGGGCATTCCCATCTCCTGAGTGGGCCTTCTCTCTTGCCACAGAAGGACTGTGATTACACATGCACATACCCTGACAGGCACTCTGGGGATCCAAACTCAGGTCCTCCGACTTGCATGGCAAGCACTTCACCCACTGAGATACTTCCCTAGCCCAACCTTTTTTACATTTGCTGTGGATGCCTGTAGAATATTTAGAATGATGAAAAATAACAATAGTAATTCTTATTGATTATATGGTTAAGAGCTAAGGAAAAGACAGAAAAATGTGGAAATTTTTACGTGGTTGGTTAACTTGATTCCGAATGTCTTTCATAGCTCTCAGGCATACTACGCTAATGTCAAAATGACTGTTCCAAAATCGTGGTCAATTTTTCTTCCATGATGAGAAAACATTAGCTTCTAGACTCATTCAGAGGAAACGGGTGCTTCTATGTTTTAAAAATAAAATCTGTGTCTCTGTGCTTGACATTTAAAAGAAGTAGGGCACATCCTGTATGCTAGAAGAGACGTATGTTTGCTTCAGTTCTTTAAATTATTCCACCGCAGTAGTTACAGCTACTTTGCTATTGAACAATGCACGAAGGCATTTCTGTGGAGATCTGCTCTCTAAGACCCTGGACTAGGAACTCTGTACTGAGGGGTGTGGCTGATTGGAGTAGCAGTGTCTCTTAGCTGTGAGATGGTTGTTGACACTTTGTGAATCACCCATTGGAAATGAATTCCACTCCCCTGAATGTCAGTGGAGAAAATCCACAGGGCCGAAACTCTGACCTCTTACACAGCAGAAATCCCTTTGCTCTAAACACTGGAAATTAATTGAAAATCTTCTGTTTTTAAAATATCACTGTAAGTGAAGTTATCAAGGGACAACTATACCTATGTTTTTTTCTCATATGTGAAAACATATATACTCTCCGGTTGGCACATTTAACCATCTCTAACTCAAATCAACTTCCTCTGAAAATACAGTCCACCTGGCTTGATACCATGAAACATTCTGAGAAAGTCCTTTTGCCACTTCAAGACACCCTTGGGTTTCATCCAATCACCAAAGTTTGTTTTGTTACCAAAAAAAAAAAATACTGAATTTTTTTATTATACTCACAGTACAAGCATCTAAGCAATGAATCAGTTCTGTGATTTATTTTAAAGAGCAGCAATAAAAAGACCAGTTAAGCTGGGCGGTGGTGGCACATGCCTTTAATCCCAGTACTCGGGAGGCAGAGGTAGGCAGATCTCTGTGAGTTCGAGGCCAGCCTGGTCAACAAGAGCTAGTTTCAGGACATTAGGGCAGTTACACTGAGAAATCCTGTTTCAAGAAAGAAAGAAAGAAAGAAAGAAAGAAAGAAAGAAAGAAAGAAAGAAAGAAAGAAAGAAAGAAAGAAAGAAAGAAAGAGACCAGTTAAATACTATAACAATAGAGAACACTTCTAATTTTCTCGGGCACTGTTGCTACACTTAGAAAAATGGATCTTATTTTTAAGATGTTCCACAATTAATTAAATTCGAACGGAAAGATAAAAACAAAAATTCTAGACATGCCACAAGGAATGTGTAATTTTAAGATCTCCAGGATGATTCTGCGAGATAATCAGCTCTAGAAGCCATTGGTGTACAGAAGCTTCCGCTCTCTCCTAGTTCCTCCTCCACAGCCTGCTAAACAACCTCAGTTTGTACAAATGCTCTGCAGTTGCATTCCCATAATCGTTCGACCAGGGCTGGCTGACCCTGCCCAGTCTAGAGTAACTCTACTTCTTACTTTTCTCTCTTCTGTTAATCTTCATTCCATGAAAATCTCTAAATCGTTTTTTATCCACCAGCTATTGAGGTTTCCTCTCTTCTTATGTCAAATCTCTTCCTTGTTGGTATCACCCACTCCACTGTGTTCCAGATGACCCCCTGAGTCTGCCTTCACAGTTCTGCCCCAACCTTTCTATCACGATTTCTTTTAAGGTTTCAAAATCCAAAATCACCTAAATCAAACCCATTTTTTTAACCTTTTCTGTCAAAAGAATAGTCCATCACTCTGGGGGTAAGAATATTGAGTCTTCTATGGACATGGCATTGGGGAAATGCAAAGATGGTCTCACAACCCAAGCTTAGAGTAATTCTATATATAGCCATTTGTCCACTTATTTACTGAGACCCCTCGGTTCTCCCTAATTAATCTGTGCTAATGTTTCTCTAAGTCTCATTTTACACCAGCGGTCCTATTTCAAACTACGGCACTGTTTTGGTTACTTTTCTATTGCCTTGGTAAAATACCATGACCAAAACAATTTGGGGAGAAAAGGCTTAATTTCAGATTGCAACTCTCAGGCCACTGCTGGTCACAGAGGGATATCAGGGGAGGAAATGAAGACATGAACTTGGAGGTAGAGACTTAAGGAGAAACCATGGAGAATGCTACCAGGGTTGCTCAGCCTGCTTCCTAATGCCATGCTTGGCCACCTGCCTAGGGGTAGCACCACCCACTATGGCTAGCCCTTCCAATGTTGCTAATCAATCTAGAAAACACACTATAGGCTCTCCAGCCTGGCAGGAGCATTTATTTCCTCAATTTAGGCTTCTTCTTCCCAAATGACTCTACATGGAGACATGTTAACATACAAGTAGCCAGCACAGACCGAATTGCTGGTACCCTTCTGACTTGGTGGAAGCTCATCTCTGACTCAGATCTATGCTTTTTTTTTTCTCAATCAGATATGAGTTTTAAAGTTGACAATCTAAAACTTTGATGCTTTCTGAACTGTTGGAAAATCTGAATCATGCTACTATTTTAATTTTGCTTTCATTATTTTTGTTCTGTATGAAGCCGAAGGCTTAGAACACTTTAGAGTTTTATAAACTCTCATAAGAAACTTTGATGATTCTAACTTAATTCTTGCTTTGCAGAAGAATTTGAGGAAGGATATTTACACAGATTCACCTATTATACATAAGCATTTTAAGCAATCATTCTTCAGCAGCTGTGATACCCAATTTCATTCAGTAGTGGTTTGGGTCCCTGTCAAGTAATAGAATATTAATATTCTTTCTTATTAATTTCAGGCTAAAATATCATTCATTTTTCTTCTATTGTGAAAAATATTTCCTACTTTCTTTTCCTAGTATAATTTTTATTATGCAAGCTGGCATAGAAAACATAAATATATTATGTCATAAGTAACAGTTGAATATTTAGTTTTTTCTTACTCCACTTTATCATAAGTTTTGAAGGGGAAGTTTGTGCCTAACTCAGATCTAATTTGTCCTCTGAAGAGGAGTCATATATCCTCTTCCCTTCTTTGTTTAATAGAGGAGAAGAAGTTTTTGCAGATTGATATGGTTAACGACCGAGAATGTATGCAAAGTTTATTTTGTAGAAGACTTTTCATATTTACCTCTCTGCTGTATTCTTCTATGTATTGCTCATATGAAATTAACAAGATGACGTAAATGGTCTCGGCAAACATTTCCCAGATGCTACATCTGAATATCACTTATGAGGAAATCCCCACAAATGTCAGCACCACTGCTTGCTCAAGTTGCAACTATGCAAATGCTGCATGCAATTTCCCGACAAGCTGCCAGTCACCTTGCATTCTAGAATGCTTCATGCAATTGCAACACTTTAAGGGAGTGAGGAGTAAGTAGCACAGTTTCCCTCAGGATCCTTTGCCAGCAAAGCTGACACTACCATTGTCACCTGCTGGTTTATTGGAGGAATCCTGTGTTGGGTTCTTTGAAAGCTTCACACATCTCTCCTGAAATCCTGCAAAGTCTTCACTCAAAAGTGATATCAACTATCTGGTGTATGGGAGAAAATGGGAAAGGCATCGCTAGGAGCTGGACTTGGGGGCTTTACTTTCTTTCTGTCATGGAGAAAATTAATAGTTATATTTGAAAACAAAGAGAAGAGTAGCAATCTGAATAACTCGGGAAAGGAAAAAGGGGAGGGGCTAGTTGAGGCATGTTACTTTTATTAACGTGTTGCTTTTAATGTTTTGAAAAAGAATCAAATAAGTTCAGAGTGAAGGAGTGGTCGTATTTATCTCTTTCCAACTCCGATTCAGGGGCTTTTGAGGTGAAACTGATAGCTTGAAATCTGCCAGGTAGACATAATTACTCTCCAAAAATCAGCAAATGCCACAAGTCAGGTTGTTGCGTGCTTTCATAAATCCTGTTGTTAAATATTAAGTACCACATCTCTGCCAAAACAGGCATCTTTCCCCCTCAAGCTTACATGACTCTTCCAGCACTGCTCACATTATGTGAAGTATAATTGCAAATCATTTAATTAAGCTTTGGTTTCTTAATAGCTTCATCCCCAGCTTCTGTCCCAGAGGGTGGCGGCATGGCACAGTAGAAAGTACCTGGGGCCTTGTATTCAGAGGTGTTATCAACCCTGCTCTGTCTTTTATGCCTTTGGACCATGGGAAATATCAGTGAGGATCTCCTTGCAGAGATTGCTTCTTCTTAAGACGGGGATTGTGTGCCACTGTGAAGACTAGAGAAGACAATACAGGTAGAGCACGCAGCTCTGTCTGGCACAAACACAGGTTGATTCAATGGGACGCCCCACCCATGATGACTGACTGATTGGATTCTACGTGGAAGGACCTCAAGAAATTTCTTACTTCATTTCATTCAACCCAAATGCATCAGCTTCATGTTCCCTTAGTAAAGCTCCATGGCTTAAAAAGTTCATTGTCAGCAAATACATTGGCCAAGATTAGGTCTTCTGAGCTTAGGCAGACCTTTCTATGGCTCCTATCATCATATCTCCTCACTGCGAGTAGGACAGGTAACTAACTATTTCTTCTCTCTATTTTCTTTCTACTAACTCTTCTCCCTTCATTTCCCGATCCATGTAGACTTGATTTCACTAAACTGCTCTGGTGCCTTACGAAAAGTTAACTACTTGACTAACTAAATTGACATTCTCCATAAGAGCACATCTAGTTTGAATGATGGAACCTTAATGTTGAAAGACATTGATGCAAATGGTGGGTAGACTAAGAAGATGTGAAACTACTACTTAACAGACGAAGAACTACTTAGGAAGAGCAAGAAGCTATGTCCTATTTCCGGAGACCTACTGAACGCTGGGTTCTGTGCTATCAATCTCATCATTGCATTTTTTTCACAGCGCACCTGAGATATCAAACTATTACGTTCTCTATTTTAGAGATAAGGATGTTAGTGTTCACAAGCATTAAGCTGTCCTGTCTAGATTCATACACTCAGTCTGTCAAGTATCTGTCTTTCCCTTGCTTTTTGCCCCAATGCTACATAAATGAACCTTGTAAGAAATATGCTCAACTAATTCAGTCCATTTAAATAGGCATATTTTAGGACATACTTAAGAAGTTCTAGAAATTATTTTTAATTCTACTTTTGAGGAGTGTTTTCATTTTAAGAAATCACACAAGCCCTCAAGATTCAGAAACAAAGTACCTCTTCCTCGGGTGACACATACCAGTCTACATAGTGTGTCTAGTGGATATTGATGCTTTTTGATGAGGTAAGTCAACAGCAGGGATTCTGAAGATGCTGATGAGTGGTTGAAAATACAAGGACAAGGGAAGCAGGGGGTGTAGAAAACACATTTGACTCTGGAAATTTTGTCTAGGCTCATCTCCTAGGAAAGTTTGACTCACAAAGCAGGAGACCTTGCATATGGCCGACTCAGATCCAGTTGGTGTGGTTCACAAGGGAAGGCGAACGGAAAGGGAAGAGTTATGGAAAAGTGTGATCCTGCAGAGAAACGAAGAGGTCATAAAACAGCCTGGTTTGCAGAAATTAGAATTAGATAGCTCGTTATGAGAGCAGAAAATCAGCTCCATAAAGGACAGATGTCAACTGTGCAATGCTTTTTGTGCCTATTCTGGACAGAATATCCATCTTGGACCCTGCTTTGACTGTCATGTTAAACACATCCCAAGTGTAATAGTAATACACAACGAACATGCCTTCTGAAGACTCAGAAATTATCTTAGGAGGATGCTCCACGTGCACAGTCTTATTTATTGTGGGCTTTTGTTTGTGTTTGTGTTTCATCTAGCACTGGGGAGTAGACCTAGGTCCTGTACATGCCAGTCAAGTAGGCTACAACTGAGTTACATCACGCCATTGTTTATTGATGGCATGCGATAGTTGGTGAGTTACTTTCACGGAAAGAAAGTATCCCATGTGGGACTTCTGTACTCAAGGTCTATTCCTGAGACTCGTTAAGGAGAGAAGAAACTAGTGAAGAGTGAGAATGACATATTTTTACTCTATGTTCTGAATGGTATATATGTATAGGCTTTTACTTTAACTAGAGCCTATTAGAACATGAAGGTACCTTTTGCATCAAGGTAATGGGGTCAGAATATGCAAATTCATGTGCTGAAAGCCAGGAAAATAAAATATTATAGCAATGGCCATGGAAGCTAGCATTTATTTCATCATCTGGTACACGACTTGCTCTCCAATGATAGAAGGGGCATAATAATGCTGATAGAGGTAACAGTGTTGAAGTAAATGGTGATGCTGTTGGTAACCATGGCAGTGGCAGTGGTTTGTAATGGTGAGGGCAGCAATCATGAGGATAACAATGGAAGCTATGAAATGGTGGTGATGATGATGATGGTGATGGTGATAATGGTGGTAGTGTTTGTGGTGCTGGTGGTCATGATGGTTGTGTTGGTGATAAAAAAGGTAATCAATATGTCTTGTTACAGTTCATGCCTCATAACTCTGTTAATCCGTCTAGTGCTACCCCATGCAGAAATGGTGAAGCCAGGGTTACCATAGCTCTGTGTCTTTGCCACTGAAACAAACTTAAAGGCTTTTCTTAAGGCACCTGCTTTGGCTTTAGAACAAAAGAAAATTCCGAAGCATGAATTCTCTGCATTTTGCTTTTCTTGCCTTCGAATGGGATAATCAAGCCACTCCCTGTGACAATTATGGATACATGCACATATATATATAGCTGTCGTCAAGCAGAGCTGCATAATTTTGACAGTGACTGAAAGTGCATTAATTTGACATAAACAGTCAGAAAGAAGAGAGTTGTTTCTGATGAAAATTGCCATGTAGCCTATGAGACAGAGAAAGGAAGTGCTCACACATCCGGGCTCTACTAGCACTTGTTACACCCTCCACCCCCTACATTGTAACATAGACCATGTAGTTGACACGCAAACCATCAACGGTAGAATTACCCATTCAGATCAATTCATATAATGGGAAAAAAAAGACACCAGGCTTGTGACCTTGTCTATATACGTAAAATATAATCAACCTTATTCTCACACAAAATTTATTTTTTTGTTATCAAAAAGATCTATAATGTATTTGGTTTCGACTTCACATAAGCAGAATATCAATGTACACTGAAAATACACTTAATCGACAACTTTGCTACATATGGAAAGGAAGTAATATTTGCTAGTATATATATATATATATCTTAGATTATGCAGAGATGTTCTACAGAAATATTTGAACGATTTAACTCAGAAAAGGCAGTAGATTATAAATGTAATGATGTTTTCAAAAAAGAATTAACAGTTATCTTATGGCTAAAATACAAGTATTGGCTTTTTGGAAAGCATGCAATTTCTACCTTTTGCCTTTCAAAAGCACGGACGATGGCCTGATAATAAATCAATACATGTTGTTGATGACTGGCTAGAGGGTGCTTGATGGCACTTCCTAACTTGACTGCTAATGCAGCTCTATGTTCTGGTTGGTTTCTTGAGGTTAAGACAAAACTCTGACAAAGCAACTTGGGAGAAAAGGATTTGCTTCAACTTAAAAGCTGCAGTCCATTAAGGGAAGTCAAAGAAGCAATTCAAGACGGGAACCTGTAGGCAGGAACAGAAGCAGCCGCGTGGAGGAACACTGCTTGCTGGCTTCCTTCCCCCGGCTTTCTCAGCTAGCTTTCCTGTACAACCCAGGCTTGCCTGCTCAGGAATGGAACTTCCCACAGTGACCTGGGCTCTCCCACATCAATTCGCAATTAAGAGAATGCCTCCCAGACATGGCCACAAGCCAATCTTCTGGAGGCCATTCCTGAATGGAGGCACCCACTTCCTGAACATATCAAGTTGACAGCTGGAACTAACTATGACATTCTACTAATTTTTTAATATGATTTAAAACTACATTTAATTCTTTACAGTGTCAATGATGCCATTCCACCAATTTCAAACTATCCTTGGAAAAAGCAGAAATTTCACTTCTTGATTGTTACTACTGTAATAATGATAAGAGATAAATGTATTTTATCACATTCTAACAGCTACAGGCATTGTATTAAATTCCAAACATGGGCTGTCATTTCTGCCTCATGATGAAACTCTAAGGCAGGTCTGGGAATTGAGGACCGGAGCTTAGACGACTCGTTTTTGGTCACAAAGCTCAAAGATAACAGGACTCAGTCAAAGCCAGTCTATCTGTTAATAATGAGCCTTTAGTGGTTGGGTAATAGAGTAGAAGGCAAACAGTTCCGGCCCCAGCGCACTGATAGAATCTACTACTGCCTTTTAGTTTCCGGAAGATTAAGATACGAAGCTAATCATGTTGCAGCCTGTGGTTGAGTCATGAACAAGAAACTGCTATTTATTAGTTCCTGTATCTTCGCGGAATTATTCGGCTTCTCCAGAAGTCACTTCCCTCCGTGGTTGAGTGGTGCTAACGGGTCTGAGAGTTATTGTGGGAGTCAAAACAGTTCAATCTCAGGGTCGGAGCGACGGCTCAGCAGTCAAGAGCTCTTCACCCTGTAGCTGAGGGACCACATTTGGTTCCCATGACCCGTATGCCGGCTCGCAACTGTCTGACCCCGAAGGTACATATGCATGTGGCAAAGTACTCATAGGCATAAAATAAAAATACATCTCTAAAAAGTCAAGTGTCTTCACTCCAGCTACAGCAGCGGAGAGGAGGAGATTCCTATGCAGGGTTAGCAGGAAGTTACTGAAGACTAAATACGGAAGGAGCAAGGGAGGGGCACGCCCGGAGCAGACCCAGGTGTAAGCGACAACTGGCAAGTTTAGTAGTGTTCCCCGTGTCTTACAGGGGGGTGACATTGCACAGAGTAGTGTCTCTATGTTAATATCTACGCTGCAAAATAAACACAGTCACTGTATTTTAGTTCGAATAGTCTTTCAGCCATCACTGAAAGCTTACTCAAGTGTAAAAAGCCAAAGTCTCTCGCTTGACTTCCAAAGGATCTTGACTATGTAATTTGTACACATCTTCCTAAGCGTGCTTTTCCTTAATATTGTTTAGCTTTCTTTGACTGCTTGTGTCCTATATTTCCCAAGTAAAGATTATGAAATCAGATCTGTATCTTCCAGGAACTAAGCGAATGGATACCCCTTGGGACTCCTGCTTTAGAGTGTGACATTCACAGTCCACGAGACACAACCCTCAGTTAGGCTCCTTTTGAGATGTTAGATTGAGGATCTGTGAGGCTTGCTTCTTAACAGTCTCTGGAACAGTCAGTCTCTCTCCTACCACTGACGGACTCTTCTCAAACATTTCTTGCTTTTACAATTGTGTTTGTGATAGACTTCCGTGGGTCTGCCCTGCTGTGAGCTTTTCTGAAGACCTTCGTCCAGAGTCTATGAAACATGAATGTGGCCATGCGGTCACTGTCAATGCAACTGTGGCCACCTTAGGCAATCAAACCAGCCAATCTCGTCTTTCTTCATCTGACGAAAGAGACCACAGTAATTACAACTTCCTATTTGGTGAGCACAGGGTCCCTAAGCAGATACAATTTGGATGCAATAGGCTAACATACTGGATTACATATACAACAAAGTGAAGTTGGTTAAGAACAGAAGACGGAATGAAAAGATGATGCAGTCCCTGAGAAGCAGAAAGAAGGGGCTGGCTAGTTGTCAGAGGCCTCCCAGCCCCCACTTTCAGGAAAACTGATATGGCAGTACTGTGTCCTATGTTTATGACACTGCATTTTGGAAAATGAAGACAACTATCTTAAAGCTAGTTGGATTTGATTGTTTCAACTCAAGAATCCTCTAAAACAGATTCTGAGTAGTCTCTGCCCCACAACTTCTTTCCAGAAAAGGTGGTTCTCCACTTTGCTTGCATTGTAACCACCTTAAAAATTGGGATTCTTTGACTTGTCTCCAGATATTCTGATTCTATTCATCTACCTGCACTAGAGAGAAGCACGAGGCCATCCACAGTCACTCTGTAGTCCAACCCCACCACACTTCACAAGTCTCCACATGTGCTGCCCCATGGGTGCTTGTAATCTCGCCGACTCTCACTTAGGTAACTCATACATCCGAAAGCTCATTCAAGTTCCACGCATTCTTTTCTACTAAGGAGAACTGTATTCTTGTTCCGAATTTCCATAGCACCTGTACCAAGTACTGCTACATCTGTTTTATGCTAATGGTACCTTAGTGTAAGTTTCTCAGAGGATTCAGACGCTGTCTTGTGCCAGTCTGTGCTTTGCCTTGTGCCCAGTACAAAGGATATGCCCCAGGAGCATTGTTGAAGCAAGTGAGCAGAGAGTAGAGGTTTATTTTACCGTATATCAGAAATTTAGAAGTCATAGAAAATGACTGAGAACACTGGCTCTAGTTAGTTGCTGCAACATTTTAACTAAATTATTATTATGTTTACTAATTCAGTGTCTATTTACTTTTATTTTTACTATTTATTATTATTTTTGCCAATTTATTTTTACTTTAAGTCAGCTTCTCATTGGTAAGTTTTGATAGGCCTCTTCAAATCAAGACCCTTAGACTTTCCTCAAATAGCAGGGAGACCAGATTCTGTCATTCCTGTTTCTAAAGTATCAAGGACATTGAACCTTGTGTACAGTAGCGTTTGGGCTCAACCCCACACACTATGTAGTAGAATACAGAATTCCCTCTCCTCTCTTTATCTTTACCAGCATCATGCACGAGACACTCGGAGAAAGCGCCTCTATCAAAAGAAGAATTTTTTAAGAGTGAGAATAAAATGAAAGAGAACAAACAGTGAAGGCAAACCGAGTAGAGATTTGGAACGTGCGCAGCTAATGCTAAAGGGGAAGGAACGGCAAAGCCAGCTAGTGTGCTTCTCGAGACTACCAGCTCGCATCTTTCTGCTTCCACCCTGCACACATTTTAGGTCTTCCTAAATTTGTCTAAGCTGACTTACTTTTCTGCGGAAAGATATTTTTTACTGCCCAGTGTTTGGATGCCAATTTTCTTGTAGCCCAAACTGAAGTTAATTTTGCAGCCAGTTAGCATATAATTTATTTGAAAAGCTTAAATCGTATATTTCCATGCAAGGTAACCCTTTTAAAACCCAAAGCAACTATGAACAAGTGGCGAATAGCTGTCCCTCATTTTCTGTCTGCTCTAAATGATGTTTATGGAGGAAACCATGTGCATTTCAGTTGACGGCCCCGTCACATCAGCAATGCCCCTTTCCTTTGACACCACTCTTGAAGAGGTAAGAGGTGGTTGGTGTGAGAGGTTTTTCTGGTTGTTGTTACTTTTAAAGTACAGGTGGGGAAAGGGAGTCACCCTTTCCTGCTTATCACGGGGAGTCCTACCGGATACCCAAAGATGGCCTAACAAAGCCTACACATTTGATCATGGCTTCATGGGACAACGTCCAAAACCACACGTAAAACATGCATGCCTATACTTAGATCCAATAAGGCCTTGACAACCATGTAGGACTGGACAAGCAAGGCTTGATCTAAGGCTGAGTGAAGAACCCAGAAAAGCCATCTGGCCTTTCTCTGTAGTGTGTCTCCTGGCTGTGAGGCAAGACTCGGGAAGTGGGACAGGCAGCAAAGAGGAGGGAACCATTCACCGGAGAACAGAGGAAGATGAGGGTAAGATATTTAGATTTTGTGCATTGTTTTTGAGAAATTAGGTGTTGGTTTCTATATCTCCTTCTGAGGAAAAAAAAAAATTCCAGTGCCTGCTGACTTTCAGTGGGGGAGGGGACGGGCCAAAAGAAGCAGGAGAAAGACAGCAACAGAAGAGTGTTTTCTTTAAAAAAAAAAAAAAAAAGATTTATTTATTTACTATGTACACAGTGTTCAGCCTCCATGTATGCCTGCAGGCCAGAAGAGGGCACCAGATCTCATTACAGATGGTTATGAGCCACCATGTGGTTACTGAAAATTGAACTCAGTACCTCTGGAAGAGCAGTCAATGCTCTTAACCTCTGAGCCATCTCTCTAGCCCCAGAAGAGGATTTTCTTCCAAGACCTTTTGTAGTCTGAGCCCTAAAGCCATTGTTACTACTGTCAGGATAATAAGGTTCTGCTACTTCTTCTGATAGTTTCCTCTTATGTTGAGCCATCAGGATCTTGAAATCAAAAATACGTGGATTAGGTGTGCAGTATAACTCAGTCTTAGCGTATTTTCCTAACAAGTGTAAGGTTGAATTTGATCCCTAGTACCTCAAACATATTTATTTTCCCAAGCATAGACCACCAAGGGTCAAAGGGTTCTGATGTGCCTCATTCTCATCCCGCTCTCCTGATTACTTTCTACCTGAAACGGTTGGTAAACACCATCTCATCCTTTGCAAATCCACGAAGAGCAGATGACTTATCTTTCCTATTTGGCAGTAGGCTCCTATTGTATATCAAGAGCAGCATAGCAGAGATCCAATCAGAGGAGGCTTGCTTTGTAGATCCCGGGCCTCTGGCTACCCACTTGTCTTCCACACTATCAGTAGGCACAGGTTTTGCCTCTTGTTTCTGAGTCCAAGATGCTGAGCAAGTCTTGCCACCTGGGCATCTTCTCTCCCAAGCTTCTGGACCAAGGATGCCAAGGGGAGTAGGAGGATATATATCTGTTACCTTTGTTCTCTTTGGTCCTCATTGACATTGGGAAAGAATGTCAGAGAAGGGCACAGTGATTTGCCTAAGTTACCTGTGTGGGACATGGTTGCACAGGAGGAAGCTGTTGATTTCTGGGAATTTTTGTCGTTTGTCCCCTCCCACATTATTATTTTTCCTAGTGGCCTTAACGTCAGGACCCTTTAACTGGGTTGCAAAGAACAGACCAATTAGGAAACGTGCGTAATAGCAAATTCAGGGCTTCTTTGACCCTGCTTAGAGAAAGACGCAGTGATACTCACAAGTTTAAAAGAATTGTTCAGTTGGGTGATGCTGAAGGGATGTAGCCGTGTTATTAACACTGAAAAGTTTAATTACATTTTATTATACTATGCTAGCTTCTCTTAATGGCTAAAAGGGGACTATGAAAGGAAAACCAAAAATGCTTAATCTCTAGATGCTTTCCCCTTGGCTTTGTAATGTAAATGTTCCCCTGTGTGGATATTAAAACTCACGTATTCCATCCATCTCACAGGCTTTTAAGGGGAGGGTCACCTGACTTCACCTAGGGCCGCCCCCTCCCTTTTCCAGAGGAAATCCAAAAGTGAGAGACAGACAGACTTGGGTATAGCCCAGGTTTTCACGCTGGGAGATGTAAATGCCCCTGACTGAATGAGAATCCAGTGAGGTTGCTAGTGGGGGTTGGGGGAAGAGAAAGGAGGGAGCGAGCCAGAGAGAGAGAGAGAGAGAGAGAGAGAGAGAGAGAGAGAGAGAGAGAAGTGCTGCATGCTTCATCTTTGAGAGGAGGGAAAACAAAAGACCTCAGGACCAGTTTTGTGCTGCTGAATCTCGCTTCAAGAGGAAAATTCTAGGCATTTTATGCTGGCAAGATCAAAGCTCAGCTAAGACTACTTCTCCCTGGAAGATAATTTTATCCGAGGATGGATTGGATCAGTACAGGTGGTTTGAGAAGACGCTGACTGAGGACCATGGAAAGGTGGGAGATGACGCGCGGCTCCTGGGCTTGCTCTGAGCTCAGCTGCAGGTTAGTAAGCCTTAGCCGACCGGCTCCGGCTTCTGGATTCGGTCTCTCTATGTGTGTATTTTCTATTTATAGCCTCCATACCCTCCTGTGCCCCAAGCCTGGGTAAGACAGTGCCATATTCGACCAGATGTGAGCCTAAACTTGCTTTGGACTCTCCCTCCGTATACCAAATGCCTCTCGCTGGCTTCCGGAGCTTTTGTCTAATCCAGCTCGCCGAGAGCCATCATAATGTCTCCTCTGAGTCACAATGTGTGCTTCTGCCCAGGGTTGTCAGGTGGCTGTTTGGGGAGCAGTTAGCGTTTTGCCCCGCCAGGCTGCAAAAATGCATGCATGATAAAGGTATCATGAAATGTAAACAGCAAATACCTGCTGACTTGGCATTTCAGCTGGTGTCAGAATCATTCTCAGATAGCCCGCTGCATTTGCGTCCTCTGAATTCCCCACAATTGAGTTCAAATACTGTAAGTTTGAAATGGCACCCCGTCAACAAAGGCACACCCCAGGTATTCTTCCAGCAGCGTGTTTTACCTCCTATTGGAGCCAAAGCTTTAAAAAGAAAATGGTAATTATTATCGCCTGGGTTTGAGGAAAGAATACAGTGCTGTATGGTTAAATTAGGTTCAAAGCCTTTTTTAAAACGAGTGGATACAGATGTGTGTAAATCAAATACATAATTTCCCTCACTTCTGGCTTTGCAGATAGAGTGCCTTTTGTTCCAGCGTTAGTATTTCCCCGTGTTTTTACAAAGAAAGCATTGCCTCGGCTTTGCTGAGAGCTGGAGGCTTGTGTGCCAATTTCCCATTGTGCCCTGGTCAGGAGTCTGCTCCTTTCTGAAGTAAACTGCCCAGGGGTATTAGTCAGAACGCTGCAGGAGGGCGAGGAGTGGGAGAGGCGTCTTTTCTCTTCCTGAGTATTTAAAAAAAAAAAAAAACTCAGAAGTGTCTAATTTCCATGATTGCCAAAGGAAACGTGAGGGCATTTAGTTTTGAATAGGACGCATTTCTGGTCCAGGCGATTGCCAAACATTCTATTCCCAAGATGCTCAGAGCTGAGGGGATCAGATTTGGAATGGACTATTTAGGAAAATGTTCTGCGAGGGTGACTGGCCGCGTCCCTTTGGGCCAAATTAAGATGCGCTCTGGCAACGCTGCACGAGCCGCTGTGAGCTGACATTTTCTTGTGAAGCTGGTGAAAAATGGCTCCGTATCTCTCCTCCCGTCCTGAGGAGATGGTCTTCAAGTGCGGAGCCCTTCGCCAGCATTGTGATTTGCTGTGCTTGGTGTCTTCTGAGAGGGACGAGCTGAGTCGTGGTTCTTTCAGTTTGCCTGCCTTTTAAAATCTCGGCTTCAATGGAGAGTGGGTGGTGACGGTTTTACTTGAAATACAAACTACCCGGAGCAAAGCTAGCAGCAGATCGCTTCCTGGCAATCGCAGGTTTCCATTTTTAAAAGGGTAGATTAGATTTGTTGGGACATGGCACGAGACACTTTTTTTTTTGTCTGCAAGTCAATTTCTCTAAGAAAATGCCCCCCATGTGGCCCTTTGCATTTGGACTTTTGGAATGGAAAGTGACAGGTGAAACCCACGGGCACCTGCCCATCATCCATCTCTGAGAATATAAAGCTGCCATTTCCTGTCCTGTGCTTTCTCTCTCTTCTGTGAATCCATTGTGCTGGGAGAAAGCTGGGTCCCCGAGTTACAGGGCAGAGAAGGAATAATACACTTCCGTGCCGCCCTGCACGAGTGCTTATTAAGGAATTCCTGTGCGGAGCAGGTGGCGGAGGTGTTAGAGCGAGCCGCCCGCTCCTTTCCTCCTTTATTCAGGCTTCGGTTTGCGAAAGCTCCCACCAGCAGAGGCAGGATCCACTTTAGCAGAGGGCTGTGGGTGAGGAAGCATGTGTTGTTGGGGGTGTGTAAAATCCACTGTTCTCGGTTACACGGCACCCTGAAATGATGCCGAGAGCGTGAGGCATGTTCCTGTGGAGGGGCTGGATCCTCATGGCTTAGGCATAAGGTACAGTGCTGTAGGACTTTACTAAAGAAGGCAACATGGGGATGCAGAACAGCACAGCAGTGTGTACATTGCAAAGGGGAGATTTTCTATCATTGTGTGACAGTTCCTAGTTACAGACATTTGGAAGACCCTCAGTACTCCCTGCAAATGGCATGGGGTCATCTTTGTACTAGCATAAGTGTGACTTTATTTAGCCCAATAATCCTAATGGCCTCATGGTCATCGCTCTACTGGAGGGTATCCCTCTAAAGGTTTATATCATGAATAACCCTTCTGTATAGGAGAACCGGAACTCAGATTTTCTTGGAGTCTGTTTGAAATATTTTTGATAAAGCTACAAGCTTATCGAGGCCATGCATTAGCCTCTGCAGTTAGTTGCACAAGAGAGCTGAGACTTTAGCACAGCATGTAGAGCTAGCTGATCCCGTGCGGGCAGTGTGGGGATGGGACATGGTGTGCTTTGGGGAAACTGATGTCATTATAGCAGAACAATGGGCAAACAACAGAGAACACAATAAGCGCAGGAACCCGGAAGTTCATGAGAGGATCAGCCAGATCACTCTTCTAGACTGTCTTTGACCCCGCATGAGGCGCTTTAGCCTGAGATCTCAGATGCGGATAACAAGAGGGTCATGCATGTAAGCTGAGGCTCTGCTTCCCTGCTGCTTTAGAAGCTGGGAGTGCTCAGTACAAACTAGAGACCAGAAGACTCGCCAAGCTTTAAAACTTGAAGCCATGTTTTTGTCAGAAGCTGTAGAACAGCTAAAACACAGAAGCGACATTTGAGAAGAACCCAGCAAGCCTAGAACCCCTGGGGGCTGGGAATGTTTTCGCAATGAAGTGTGTGCTGCCTACGTTTATCCCTTTCCTTTCATTGCTGCCACTCCAAACCAGAGCCAGGCTAGGCAAAGCCCCGCCACCACCAGGAACCCTTCACTAAGGGCTGGCAAAGAAAGATCTACATGCTAACATGGGCTCCTTGCTTTGAAGTCAGAACATAAAACAATTCCTAAGAATAAAATTGGTTTTTCACAAGATGCCTGTGGTATAGAAAAGTTGAAATAGGACAATCAAGTTTTAGACAAAGATATTTGACGCCCATTTAGTCATTGAAATATTTGCTAGCACAGAGCTAAGAAATCTCAGGAAGTCTGATGCAGCATAGCCTAGGCTCTGACACCCATTTTCTCTGTCACTTTTGGAATCCTCTGACCTAAAATTCTATTTAAAATTGTTAAAAGTAAATGGCGACATGGCATGAAGTAAGCAGAGGCATATTTAAAGGCTCTAAGCTTAGAGTGTGAGAGCTTTATGTTCAATTCCACGTACATTTTCCAGAGACGCCTGTCATACCACCAACTTTTGCTGACGTCACGCAGCCAGCAGCAATTTCACTGAGGCCTCGGTTGCTTGGCATCAAGATAATAATGCTTTAGTGTAATTGAGAGAAATTAAATTGTGCTGTTATCTTGACTGGATTTGATGGCAGATTTTTGTTTGTTTGTTTGTTTGCTTGCTTGCTTTGTTTTTTTAAACCAGAATCTTATTACTTATGAGTCCAGGCAATGCACAGCTATTAACAGTGAGAGTTTGCACCATGTCCACTCTTCCCCTGGTGCTCATGGGAAGGACAGCCGTGTCGTACAGTAAAAAAAAGTGTGTGTTCTCTGAGCACCTCCTGGGCTCACTGTCCTTGCTCAGACAGAGTCCTTCGCTTTACAGGGAAGTGTACTCAGGGCCCATGAGCCTTTATCACACCTTACAGTTGTATTGGTGTTCGGTTTTATGTAAGTATCATTATTTGGTTAATATCGGTGTCTCCCAGGAGGCAGAACCTTCTGAAGATAGAGCCTAAGCTCATTTTACTCAAAGTAGCCTTTTCCGTGTCTCAAATTATGTCAACTTTCAGATGAAGTGAGTATCCAATGGTTGCTGAGTTAGCAACTGAATGTAAATATATACATATATGTGTGTGTGTGTGTGTGTCTTAGTAATATATAAATTACTAGGACAGCAACATTGTGCGAAGACAGGTGCTGGACAGAGAACGATGCTCTACATTGGACTGTCAAGTTTCAGAATCCTACAACCAGGCTGGTCCCAAGAGGCACAATTCCCTTACTAGGAATTTCCATCTTTGAAAAATACTGGCGTGATTGTCGTTGTAACTTTCAAGAACTTCCTTTGCTATCTCTATGGAAGCGTTCCTGAACCAGTCCTAAGCACAGCCACGTTCCGCGGGTCCCTCTCAGCTCCTCCT
This sequence comes from Ondatra zibethicus, assembly GCA_004026605.1. NCBI lineage: Eukaryota > Metazoa > Chordata > Mammalia > Rodentia > Cricetidae > Ondatra > Ondatra zibethicus. The sequence continues at coordinate 143,630 of PVIU01002151.1, read as the reverse complement.
CTCCGAAGGCCTTGTTTCCAGCCTCCCTCCTCCTGTCACCCTTAGTGCTTCTATCGGGTCCCTTCTGGATCTCATCTGAGCGCAGTGACACCCGTCTAGCCGAGCTACTCTTTATTTTACGAGCCTAGAAAGCTCCCGTGAGGTAGAACTCTCCCAGCAGTGCTTGCTACTAAACACGCTCAGTTCCGTGCTTTCTGAAGAGAGGCTGCAAAGCAGAAAACAGTGTGCAGCTTGTCTGCAAGAGGCTTGCTTTCTGCAGAGACCTCCAAGGGGAAAGACAGACAGCTGCTTCGTGAGTCTATGAGTGAGAACTTCATGTCATAGCAGATACGTTATAACGCGAGAACTCAAAATAAAGGACTTAGGGAGGAGGTGGGACTTCCGGCAGACCAAGACTGATAAGTGTCATTGAAACTATCAGAAAGGAGGAACAACAGCTTACCATTTATGGACAAATGGTGAATAAAATGGCCAATGTGATTCCCCACAGGTGTGTTGAAGTCCTGCGAGGGCACCGCTTGGGTTGATTTTCCTAATACGATGAGTTTGGGAGGGTGGTGCTTATCCATGAATTCGGTTTTATTTCATTCACCTGATAGATAACCTTGAGATTCTTTGGGCTAGGACAGCCGGCAGCTAGGTCCTGGATGCTAGAATTGCTTCTCCTTGGCCTTGCCGTACCCTGTTTCAGCCTCTAAAACTAATCTCAAAAACTCTTCGATCAGAGGTGCTTTGAAAGATTTCTTTAGCAATATCGATCCCTTTAATTGAAGCTTATTGACAGTATTCAGCATAGCCCTTCTGTCGTTTAAGCCCTATAAAAATATCACCATCTTTTTGATAGATGGTCAGGTTTTTATTTAATTACATTCTTCCAAACACCCCCTTGGAAACCTTAACTTCCCACCAGAGCATGGGAGGAGGGAGTTGTCTCCTCTGCTCTTCCAGTTGTCCTTAGACTACTACAACGGGAAACATTTGAAAACAGATCTTAGTATTTCTGAGCTCTAAAAGTACAGTTTGGGTTTGTTTTTTTTTTTTTTTTTTTGCTCTAAATCCTGAAATGATGAACAGAGTTCAGATAGAAAAGACAACATTTATAAGAGTTGAAAATGTTTAAGTGATTTTGTCTGTAGGACAGGTGACCTCTAACTAGTGAAGTTATTAATTGATACTTTCCAGTTTACTGAATAGGTTTCAGATATCGTGTAGGAGATATTCAATTCTCTGAAAAATCATTAGTCTGTTTTTTGTTTGTTTCTTTGTCCTTTGTCCCCCCACCCCCATTTAAATGGAAATACTAGTCTTTTTAGGGTAAATCTGGGTGAGTATCTGTTTAAAAACTAGAGTTCCTCTTAGGACTGCTTGCCAAAAAATGGTATTGCAAACTGCCCTTGACTGTATTATCACACATATGCTCTTTCAGGTGTGTTTGCCATGACGATAGGAGAAGACAGTACATGTCATCCTTTTGAGCTGTCACACGGAGCTATCACCCCTCCTAACGGTTGCGTCCATGACCTTCAGTATGTGACACTTTAGACGGTGTAATCTTCCATCCCCCTTTTATTTCAAAAGAAAAAATATGAATAGGGATGGGTTCGACTAGTAAAAGATAAAATTCTGCTCTGTGTATTTCCGTCAGCTATGGTCACTCCTTCCCACTGTGCAGCAAACTTTTGTGTGTAGAGTGCTGCAGAAGGCAACTTATGCTTTCTAGTTTACAGCTGTGGCTCTGGAAAAGGGAGGTCTTTTATGATTGGTGCACTGGTGTTTAAGAAGATCCTTTGTTGATTCCATACACCTAAATTCCACACGCAGCAGCAAAGAAACTGGTTTCATACCATTAATACATTTATAAGAGTTCACATTGCCCAAACATGAAAGAAGACTTTTAACTGATTGTCCAGAATGTTCTGTGTCTAGCCTCTATATGTGAATGGAAGTCTACCAAAGGTGTGTGTCTTCTCATTCTGGGTCTTCACAGTCATTCCAGTCAGATACATAAAGCTATATTGTGTTACTTTGCTATGTATGAGCCTTTGTATGACTTTTGCAACTCACAACTGGAATGTTCTTTTAAAGATGCATGTTAATTATAAAAAGAGGTCTTTTTTGAAGCCTTCTTTGCTCAGTGCTCTCTGGAACCTAAGAAATGCTGGCTTCTGTCTAGCTCATACGAATGTGTAAATGCATGACATTTATTGTGCTTTTTTCTTAGAGTGCATCCCACTGGAGTAGATTTTCTCCCAAAGTCACTTCTTTGATTATCTTCCTTTGTCGTTGCCTAATAGAGGATGGTACTTGAAGAAGCCAGTTTTCTTCTTGTCCAAACAATGGAAGAAAGAGTATAATATGCCTTTAAAAAATTAAATAGTTCAAAATTTCTATTTTATATGGCCTGTGTCTCTGGTCAAAACTGAAAAAAAATGTTTAAGACTACTAAAAATTACTGCAAATGTTTTTAATGGCAACCCACAAAATGTAATACTCAAGTGTGAGCAGCCTAAGGTAAAATTAAAGGCGACTAAGCTGAATATTTTGATACGTGAATTAACTTTGTGTAGACTAGAAGCTGTGCATTATGTTTGTCTTTTTAAAATTTATTCATTTAACTCTGTGTATGTGTGTGTGGTTGAGTGTATACACAATCATCTTGTGTGATCAGGATCCCACAGAGGTCAGAAGAGGGGTCAGCTAGCCAGGAACAGGAACTATGGAAGATGGTGAGCCTCCATGTGGGCGCTGGCTCAGCTGCGAGAGTAGCCAGTGTTCCTAACCACTGGGCAATCTCTTTGGCCCCATGCTAGTCCTAACCACTGGGCAATCTCTTTGGCCCCCATGCTAGTCCTAGCCACTGGGCAATCTCTTTGGCCCCATGCTAGTCCTAGCCACTGGGCAATCTCTTTGGCCCCATGCTAGTTTTTTTGTCTGGAGTTGTGTCCCATCCTTCCTCAGCCCGATGACCCTTTGTACCCTGCCTGCTGTCACTATGAGGAGTTAAAGATGTGCTCTCTTCTGGGCTGCACCACTGTGGGTGTAGTCTCTAGTCCAGAAGCACAAGCGTCATTTCAGAAGTCGGGCACAGAATCTGGAAATCTCATCTCAACTTCTTGAGTCAGAGTCTGCACATCTTACCAAGATCCCTGAGTGGCACCGATTCTTTGAGACTGTTTGAAGAACAGTGTGTAGAGAAATCCTCCTATGAAGTTTTGATATTGATCTGCGAAGTCTGTGACTTAACTGGTAACTTGAGGACACACTGTGAATAAGGAAGTTGTTTTCACAAGCTATAACATGGAAACTATTTTTTCTTCAGGCTTCACATGACCCAGGAGAGAAATAAGCTAAGATCCTTCTCCCTAGACCAACTCTTTCTATATATACCAACTAGTGATGTATCTAGACAAGAAGGGGAGGCTAGAATGAAGTCTGGATTTTAGCAGGTATTTAGCACAGAAAACTGGGCAGCTTCCTTTGACTTTTAAGCCTCGATTTCCTTATCAGTAAAGTGAAGGTTGAACTACTTCTTGTCAGTGCTGCTCTGGTGTGAGTGATGAGACAAGAGTCCCTGCAGCATGTATGGCATAGCAGAAACACTTAATAAGTAGACAGGAGCTATAGCTGATAGCATCTTATACCAGTCCTTCTGGCTGCTTGAGGAAGCTGAAATGTCATCACGTCTACCATGATTTTCCAGGCATTGCCTCAGATACATCTTGGAAATGGACACTAATGCTCTAGTTAGTTTGACCTTCTGATACCTGAGTTCAAGAAGGTCATCCCGGGGCCGCCATGTTCTTATTTACTAAGAATGAGATAAATGTTCCTGAATATGCAAAAGAAGAGGGGTGGTACTCTTTATATCAATTCCTTTCTTCCAGTCAAACAGGATCTGTGCACCATTCAATAAGTTTGACAAGGAGAGTTAACCTCAGAATTTTCTAGGGAAGAGAGCTGCCTCATTACCTGAGATGCAGGAGTTTAGCTTGGGCGTATACAGTGTTCACAAGTAGCATCTAAAGTCAGTTCTCTTACATTGTTAGGAGGTCAAAGAGTCAACTGAGTTTGGGGTAGTTAAACAGTAGGGGAGATGGCTGGCTTGTGGACATAGAATTATAGTCGAGAGCTACAGAATTCGAAAGGCCTATTCTATAGCAAGGTGGCTGCAGCTGCTGTAGAATCAACAGATTTAAAGAAAGTGTGTTCTATGTGCTCTCATCGCAAGGCTAACTTTGTTGTTCATTACACGTTAATTAGCTAGGTTTGACTGTGCTACAATGTAAACGTTTTTAAGAATATCATGAGGTAATGATAAAGTACAGTTTATCTGTCAATTAAGAAACATAACTGCAATTTCACCTGGGAGGAATTTCGTTTCGTTGTTACAGTGCTGGAGCTTCTACCCAGGGCTTGGTGCGTCCTAGGCATGTGTTCTACATGGAGCTATTTCTCCAGCTCGATTGGAAACTTTAATATTGTAACTTCTGCACCAATATTGCACTCCAGATTAAAATGCGGTACTAAAAAAATTATATCATGCAGAGAGGCTTATAGGTTATAAAAGAATAAGATTCAGAGAAACTGTTCAGAGCAATATCTCTTTTTTTGTTGTTTTGAAGGTTTAACTTGAGGAAATTAGCATTTTTATCTTGGAAAATAGGGGAAACGTGTGATAAAAATTTCACACATAAACTTACGCTTTAATATATTCAACTATTGTTAATATGCACATTATTTTGTTATTGCATTATGAAAGAAAACAACAGACATTTTGTTTAATTAACAATTTTTGGTAACAACTTGATATTGTATCATTTTCTCAAACAACTAATGAGTTCATATTAACGTGATGCTCACGTGGAAACAGCATTGCCACATTCAATCTACCTTCTCGTCATTTGTAACTAGAGAGGAAATAAAAGCTTCTAATTAATCAATTTTACATTCTACTTTCAGTTATACACATTGTAAGGCTCCAATGCCAAGTATGTTCAAATCACACTTTAAAAAGTCATCTACTGCTATCTCCGTGGGTTTAGATGGCTTCCTCAGTTGTTAAATAAGATTTATCTGGTCACCTTAATCCTGTGTGTATTAATCGAGGCCTGAATTTGAAACTGTGAGGGAGAGAAGCTGTTTGTCTTTATGTATCTATACACATAATTTTAAATAGGTTGCAAGCTCTAAAATATTAAATATTTATACTTTATTTGAACTACAGTTTCTGGCCCTGGGAAGCTTGAGATTACTTAATATGGAGAACTTCACTGGTATTTACTTTTCACTAATTCCGGAAAGATTCTTTCAGATAACTGTCTCCCTAAGAATGTATACTAGAACAACATTTGTATTCCATAAGTTGAGTCAATGAGTACTTTAAGCAAAAATTCCATATCGTCTTGTGCCAGATTTGGTTAGCTGTTGACAATATAGGGCTCTTTATGCCCCCAAAACCTCTCTATTTACTGTCAGTTATATGTGAACATAGGACATAAAAGTGGTAGGCTAACAACAACCACCATGGTACGAATATGTACACAGGGAGGAGTGCATCACGCTACCTGAATCAGGAGACCAGTGAAAGACGACGAAACCTAAGAATTAACGCCACTCTTTCAGTTGCAGAAGAAGGAAAGGATAGTTGGACAGAAGAAATAATGTTGCTTCCGATACATAAAAAAATGTTGTGGGACTAGAGAGATGGCCCAGTTGTTAAGAGCACTGGCTGCTTTCTGGAGGGCTCAGGTTCAATTCTCAGTACGCATACGACGGCTCACAAATGTCTGTAAATCTAGTTCCAAGGCATCAAGTAGACCAAACATACTCACACACACACACTTAAAAATAATAGTGACTTAAAAGAAATAAAAAAAATCCAAAAACCAGTGTGGTGCCTTAGAGGACAGAAGCAGAGGCAACAGACATGCAAGGTTTCTAGAGATGAATGAAAGTGAAGGGAGGCTCTGTTATGATGGGTAACTCCCCCCCCCAGGTCATGAAGCTTTTTCTTCATTTTCACATAAAAATATGTGTAATGATGTGTGTATAGAGATCGCAGTGTCAAAAAATAACCTAGTGCATATGTCATTTTTCCCAAGTGTACCTCAGCATACAAAACACACACTTTACTGCAGAGAGTAATAAAAGAGAATCTCAGAGAAACAGAAGTCAATAGAATTATAAATGTGGTCAGTTCTGCATCTATGAAGCTAGAGGGTTTTTATAAGTGTATTTTAATATATCCCATTCATTCATATTACAATGATCTATTGAATACCTGCAATGTTTTAGGCCTTGTTCCAGCTGCTTGTGATATAGCGAAAAACACAATGAGGAAAAAAATATCTTCATGAGAGAGACCAATAATGCAAAAGTTAATGAGGAATATTAAATAAGTAGCTGTCTCAAAAGGTGTTTTTGGATGGGAAGCAAGGGAAGGCGGTGGTGGAAAAGTCAAGTCTTGGCAGAATGAGGAACTATCGGGGTGGAGACCTCTAAGGCTGTTGAGCATGCTCAGTTGCAGGTGCTCACTTGCCATCCAAGATGACTGACTAATCCTCAAGGCAGCTAAGAAGAAAGGTTTAGAAGAAAGGTTTAGAAGTTCTTGGGAAAACACCCATGGAGCCGTCACTAACTACTGTGGCCATTGAAACCGTGTGAAACATGACGTGAGGACAGAGTGTGGAAAGTAAAGGGGACTTTCTGCCCTGAGTGCTGAAGCGCATGTAGGTGGAGGGACTAGAAGATAAATTCACAGACAGTGGAGGAGAACAGCAAGAGACAGTTGTGCCCTCTCTGCTGAGGGAAGAACTGCCTTAAAGACAGGGTGGGCATCTGTCAGCTGCTGCTGGAACCGTGAAGAAGCTGAGGGCTCACTAGTCACCACTGGCTTTAGCGACGAGGAGACTTCAGGAGCACAAGAAGCAAAATGGAGACAGCGCAGATAATCTCTTTAAACCTGGTTTCTGGTTTTCACTGGAAGGAAAACAGGGCCAACAGATGGATTTCTTTTTCAGCTTAATGAGAAACTTCAGCAAGTTCATATATTAAGGATGATCATGTAAGAAGGACGAGGAGATAGGCAGTTATGGAAAGAGAGCTGCATCTCACCATCTTTTACAGGTTTGTGATTTTTGCAGTCCTGGGCCTGTATGCGGCGCTCTCCCCATAAGTTGGCTCACTGGCCTTGGTGTTTACGTTATGTTTGGAAACAGGCTCTTACTAGCTGACAGAAACTGGCCTTGAACTCTTGCCTCAGATTACAGGCAAGCACCACCAAGTCCAGCCTTTGGTGGAGGATGGGGCAGGGTTGGAGCTAACATGCTTTCCAGAGCACAGGTGGAGAGGTTGACGTGGCCCTGTCTCTTAGCAGCAAAAAGCCAGTGTGCATAGGCGAAGAGGTAGGTGGGGAGATTTGGTGGCAGGAGTTCTAAATGTTCTTTTCTGATGAAATTAATTTCCTAGTGAAAAATAAAGGAAGATTAGATTGAAGGCTGTGAAGGGGATTTTGAGGAGAAGCAAGAGGTCCTCGGGTCTGGACAAGTGGGAAAGAAATAGTTGTATGGAGAAAGGAAGAATATTAAGAAGTGTCTGCTGGGGCCTGGTGGTATTAGCTTATGCCTTTAATCCCAGAACTTGGGAGGCAGAGGGAAGGGCATCTCTGTGAGTTCAAAGTCAGCTTGGTCTACAACTCGAGTTTCAGGACAGATAGAACTACACAGGAAATGTATTTGTCCTGTCTTAGGAAAAAATAGAGTTCACCGGGAGCTGGTAGTCACGTGGCAGACAAAGAGATGGATTTTCTGGGGTCTGTGTACCTCATGAAGCAAGGGGAGCAAGGTGGTCAAGGTGAAGACATTAATGAGACTGCAGTGAGAACGGAGAAGGGGATGATGGCGGAGTACAAGAGGAGGTGGCAGGAGAGAGGGGCCATGAAATCTGTGTGCCGCCAGCAGGCGGAAGAGCTCAGGAAAATGGAAAGGCTGCCAGTTAGGATGGTAGAGAAGAATTCCGTAGTTGTCTGTCAGAAGTATCAGAGTCTTCCACAATCCTCTCAGGCACCGTGATGCTGCATTAAACTGTCTTATCTTAAAAATTGCCCTCATTTTATGCAAACATGGCTGCCAAATGCATGCATTCCCGCCCATTCCCACTAATTGGTTCATTCTCCGAACAACTGGCAGAGCAGCACGCGCTGGTGTTGCAGCTGCTCCTATATGCACCGTTGCCTCTGGGGAGGCAAAAAAAAGACAACTGAAAATATTATATTAGCCACTTTTCCTAATAGATATCTGATGCGTTCCCATGGATCCACACATTGATATCATCAAAATGACGCTACAGTTGGTTCTTGCACTGACAGATGCACTCGGATCTGGAACGTGATTACAATGGAGTGTCATGGCGTCCACATAAATGGAAGCTAGGCACAGGTCTGTACATGGCTGGCAAGAGCTGAGACTGCCAGCTCGGGGACTGGAGCCCTGCTTCCCCGCCCTTCCTGTCCAGGAGGTATTTCCATCTGACTGAGACTATTTAGAGAAATGCCACTCCCTCCAGGGGCTAGGAATACATGTCCCCAGCCTGTGGAGGAAGCAGCCTTCTTCAGCACACTTAGCCATCCCTTTATTTGGATCCCTTTATTTCTGACACTCTTACGATTCTGATGCAGATAGATATGATATTGTGGTGAAAATAAAGGAAATATGAAGCAGGATTACCCTGAAAAGTATGATCCAGCAGTTTCCATGACAGTGACCCATTCTTACGCAAGCCCACCATTTGGATTTTGAAGTTTAATTTAGTATGGTTAACTTGGTCCAATTATCTTGTCATGCTTGTACAGTTATGACTATGGAATGAGACAAGCCACAACTGCTTAACACTGCAGTATAAAAATTTAATGGTCAGAGAAAGCAACACAATTTAAAAAGCATGTGTGTGCGTGTGTGGGTACATCTGTGTGTGTGTGTGCGTGCGCGCGCGTGTGTGGTATCAGTAGGTACAGGCAGGTACCTGGAGAAGTCGGAAGAGGTAGTCAGATCTCCAACTTGTGAGACAAGTGGGTGTTTGGTAGAGGGAACCAAACTTGGGTCCTCTACAAGAACAGTGTGCTTCCTTGACCAAAACCTCTCTAGTCCCCCGAAACACAACGTAAGCTTTGTCCAGTGAATGACAAACAGCTACACACCACAATTTTATATCAAACCTTTGGAATAGGGTGTCTATACTCTGTGAGGATCAGGTGATCCTGCTTCCACTAGACAGACCACCTACTGTTGTCCATTACTTTGTCAAGTCACCCATTTTTATACTATTTGTGGATCAGGACTTCTGAGGTACTTGCTTATAAATACATAATCCGTTTTTCCATACAGAGATGCATGGCCCCAAATTATTATCTCATTCTAGGTCTTAGTACCTGTATTTTAAATGAAATGTTCATTAAAAACATATGCGTTGAACGGTGTTTCAAAGTGAAAACACATGCTTTCATAGAATTTGGTTTTCTGATTGCAAATCTATCATACTTCTGTAATCTGTGTATATATGTGTGCAAGCATGCATACATGCATACTCATTTATATGAAGGAGCAATAGTGTGTAGAGCAAAGACATGATCTCAGGTGTCATCCTCAGGAATGTTGTCCACCTCTCTTGAGATGAGAAAGGATCTCTTACAGCCTGGAGCTTGCCAAGAATGCTGTGCTGATTGAAAGTGATACCCAGTGGTTCTCCCCCTCTGCCTCCCTAGCTCTGGGTTAACAAGTGTGTCACCATGCCTAGCACGTTTACACGGGTTCTGGGGACCAGACTCTGGCTTTCATGCATTTGAGGCAAGCACTTTATAGATGGTGCTAGCCCGTCAGCTCACAGCATACAATAAGACACCCTTCATAACCAAGATACTAGGCTTACTTTCATACGTGTCTTGGTGGAAACACATGAAAACAAATGATTTTTGTAGTTTGGTCTTGCCTAGTTAACTATGTCACTCACAGACATCTAACATGTTATTCTTGAGATTAAAATCATTTAGTCTGTCCTATGACCTGACAAATTTCTCTTCTTTTAGAAAGGTACATTATTAAACTTCCAGTGTTTCAAATGCTCTGCTAACTTAAGTGATAGGATGCTGAACAAACTATAAAACATATTACTTTGGCCTGCAAAGGTTGAATTTCATTGCATGCAAAAACAATGTCTGTGCCTTACAATACATTTTTCATAATAGAGGCCATCCATCAAGGTGCAAAAAGGTGTGCTGAAGCAATGAGGGGCATTAAGGCAAATAACTTGGACTCGGATATAAATGGACTGCCTCCCTTACAGTAAGCTCACCTGCAGCATCAGAATGCCTTCATACAAGTTGAGAAGAAAGTCTACGCAGCCAGGGGAAGTCATCCATTGGAAAGTAGTTTAAGTTACTGAATCATTAATATGTACATCAAATGGTGAATACTAATTTTCCAGATGATTTTTATATTGACTACCCATGTGTACTCTTTGCTGGTGTCAAGTGTATCTAATTGTTCATTCTAACAATTGATGTCTTTAAAACTAATATTTGCTGCAGACTTGATAGTTTTGGGTTCTCTAAGGGTCTTCAAGGATCCAGACTTCACTCTTCACCATTTAACATTAAAAAGCAAACACCAGCAAATTCCCATTCCTCATAATGAATATTTGCACTTTCATTTGTTTTCTTCTATTTAACGTCAATAATATTTGTTTTATTTCATTTTATTCTTTTCGTGGTAGGGACTGAACTCAGAGCTTCCCACATGCTGGGGAATGCTCTACTGCTGAGCTATGTGCTCAGCCCTAAGTTACAATTTTATTCTTTTCAACCTTCATTATTGTTTAGACATGTGTTTACTACTCTGTGTGCTCTTCAGTTTTCCTTACTGTCTGAGAAGATTCTTATTTCTTATGCTGCAGGTCCATTTCCATTTGACTTTTTCTTCTCTGCTAATGTCTTGATTTCATGTTCAATCTTGAACATTTTTTTTTTACTAGAAATGAAGTTCTTGGCAGACAGATTTTCCCTTTATAGGTGGCCTTGAATTCTGTAGTATCTACTGTTTTGATGAAAAGTATGCCAGCTGTCATTTATAGTGTCCTTTCCCTGTGGATGGTGGGTCATTTTCCCTGTTTCCAAGATTCATTCTCAATCTCTCTCTGTCTCTCTCTCTGTCTCTCTCTGTGTCTCTCTCCTTTCTCTCTCTCTCTGTCTCTTTTCTCCTTCCCTTTCTTTCTCCCTCCCTTTTTTCAGCAATAATCATGATTTGAAATTTAAATGATATTCTTAACTGTTGTTTTATGACCTCACCTGTAAGTTATATTTTTCTACCAAATCTAGAAAATTTGGGGTTATTGTGCCTTTGATATTTTTCTTTCTCCATCTTCTATGAATCTAATGAAATTGATATATGCAATATATATAATACTATATTATATTTTATTAACATCCCACAGATCATCGAGACACTGCCTATTTATATTTATTTAATGAGTTCATGTTGGATCTGTCATTAATCCCTGATTAAGTGTGTATATCTTTTGTTCTGCTTTCTGCTGTGAGGCCTACTAGTGAGTTATTTTTTTGTTTTTTTCAGATACTGAATGTTTTATTTCTTGAATTTCCTTTTCTAAAGTATCTATCCTTCTCTTCTGATTTGTTTGCTTAACAACAATTATTGTTTTCCTTCAAGTCTTTGAATATAATTAAAACAGTTTCTTTAAAGTAGCTCTTAGCTAATTGCTTCATATTGGTCATCTTGTGGTCATTCATATCGATTTTTATATCATTGAGTATGAATAACATTTCCTTGTTGCTTAATCTATCTAACTCTAACTTAAATAATGCTGTTCTGTCTCCAGACTACTGAAAAATACTTATTTTTGTTTTTAGCAGGTGGTTAATCCCCCTTCAAGTTGCAAAATATCTTACATCTTCAAAACGACATGTTCAAACTCTTCTCTATGCTTGGCCCAAACTTAATATGTTTTGAGTCTTTTTTGTTTTAAACAAGATGCTTGGGATCAAACACATATTTGGGTAGAATGTGAAATTTCCCTCCTTGACTACTTCCTTTCCATATAAGAAGAAATGCAGAAGATTTGGCTGCTGTGAGTTAGTCTGAGTAACAAAGAAGACTTGGTGCTGTTAGACATTACTTAGGCTGCTATGTTCTTTTTGTAAAAGATTCAAAGAAAAACAAAACCAGAAACCTTTACCAGACTCAGGACTATTTTATGACTGTGAAGGATAAAGATAAAAAGGCCATTCTACTATCATGTCTCTGAACAAAAATAAACATGCGCATTATCCTGCCACAGGAATAATCTTTTCCTCTTTGTGGCTATTATCTGACTGCTGGAACTCTGTCAGCCTTTAGATAAGAAAAATGATGATCTCCATCAAAGAAGTCCCTCTGAGCCTTAACAACAGATACACACTAAAGCTCAGATTCCTAAAGCAGTCCCCCAAACAACAGAGAAGAAGCTGGAATCCCAGAGAATAGGGAATTTCTGAACCCACCCAAAGAGGGTCCTATCTCATTTCTGGGAGTCAAGAACCCCGAGTTAGTCCAGTACATGCCCTCCAGTGACATTGCTTGAAGAACCATGCCACTGCGTCTCATCATTCACTTTCTGTTAACCGTAGTGGACCCTAAATCTGACCTCTGAGAGTTTTCAAACCACAAAACAACTGAGTTCAATTCAATTTCTAGCCACTGTATGTTGTATCTCATCTGTCTACCTTATGCCAAAAAAAAAAAAAAAATGGAAAGACACTGGGTACTATTCTGTCTTTTTACTCTCTTGCCCATTTTTCATTTTTTAGTGCCTTCAGGTAGTCATTTATTATTGTTTGCCTATAGTTTATAGTCATTATCCCCAGGAAATTGCTCTGCTATGAATAACTTCACCAATAGCAAAAGCAGCAAATCTTTTCTTTTCTTGTGATTAGAATATAACACTCTGTATCATGCAATCTGTCCCAGACTGAGCAATCATTCTGGGATTCCCCAATTTGAAAGTAGCCATCATATTGCATTTCAGGAAGGCTTGAGTTACGACTGCTAAGTGAATCTAAATTGGAAAACTTGAGGAGGCCAGGTAGGGCGTTCAGCGGGAAGTTTGCTACACTTTTGATGCTCTTTTGCTGCATCGGAATCAACCACCATGTTCAAATAATAGAACTACAACAAAGTGCCCATTTCTGAGAATACTTCGAAGAAGTACTGTGGATGACTTAGCTGGCTAGTTACGGATCTAGCACACAGTATTTTTCAGCGAATGATTGAAAACTGGGAAGCCAACACTTTTCTTGTCACTGTTACAACAATAAAACCTTAACATTCAAATTGATACACCTGTCAATGTTCTGGAAATGCAAGCTTTATGTTTGACCATTACATCTCAAGGGAGAAGCTATTGCTTTATTTCATGTGAGAGTCAAGAACCCAAGAAGCACATTCTTTTTCTCTATCATTTAATATACCACAAGTTTGTCCTGGGGGGTTAGTTAGACTTGTCTGAGCTTTGTCTAGAGACACAGAGCTTCATTGCTGTTTACTCTGAGAATACCCCTCTGTCTTATGAATGGCATACATCATCAGTCACATGACAAGCTGTGAGGCTTGCAGAGACTTTGGTGTCTGACTTCCCTCTGAAATGCAGGACCCATGGGGCAGAGGTATACCAGTTTTGATCATTGAGAACAATCTGGAGACTAAAGCAGTGCTTGGCCTACGAAAATTCATCAACGCATACCCGGTAAATGAATGAATTAATAAAATAAGTTGCTGATATAAATCAGTTCTGGCTATCAATTTGGACAACATGGGAGGGCTTCATGCCTCCTCCCTCTGTCTTCTCCATTAAGCTAGCTGCTGCATGCGTCTATGTAAAGCACAGCCCAGTTTTATTTTTTTAATCTTTCCTGAAAAACTGTTAACATCTCCCTGGTGTCTATAAAATGAAATCCAAATCCCCAGCTTGGCATTTGAGGTCCTTTGCAGCACAGCCTTATTCTGCCAACAACTTCATCAACCAACGCTCTCCTTCTGTTCCAGCTCCCCGGTGTGATCTTCCGGCTTGCTTTCTCATCGCCTCTGTGCAATGCTTGTGCGGCAGGCCCCCCGGTCACCGTGCTTCAGAAGTGCCCTCCCCATGTCCCTTACCTTGATTTCTTCTCACTGCTTATCATTCTTAACAAATGTAACCCACTCCTCATATTTCTTCTCTCTTTCCTCCATGAACAGCAGAGCTGTATTTGTTAAGTCTTCTGTGACAGCATCAGTCTGTAAGAGCACCCTCCCGACATCAGTTCCCAGCAATGCTGTCTTGCTCACAGTGCTAGTTCCAAACAGTGCTGTGTCTGAACACCTCGGGCTGCCTTTCCTTCCACTTAGATCTCCTTTCCCTACTCTCCATACACCTAAGCCCTACCTATTTTCCACGACCCAGCTCAAATGTAATCTCTTTTAGAAAATTCCCTGGCTCTCCTGAGCTGAGGGGGAGATGATTCCGCTCCTCCAAAGAGCGAGGGCATTGAAACCAAACTCCTTTTGTATGTGTGGAAAAGTATTTCCTGCTTCTACTGCTGCTGCTTATGTTTCTGCTTTAAGGGATCCATAAGAATACGTGTGATTGCCAACTCACCTTTGCAGTCTGAGCTCCTAGTTCTGTATACATAACAAACAGTCAATAATATGGCTTGGATGGTCATTTTATGAGTATTCTGAACATAGCACATTCTACTGAAAAGTAAAAAAAAAATTGCTCTATAAAATCTCCATGCAAAGGAATATATATAATATATATATGTATATATATATATATAATATGTATTATATCTCCAACTAAATGGAGATATAATATGCGAAAAACAATGCATTTTGGGGAATTTGCTTTTATGATTAGAGTCTAGATAATGTTATCACTTGTCTTTCCTTTCACTTCAGAGTAAATTTCCTTCCTTCAGGAGATTCATGCCATGGAAATCACTCATTCAGAAACCATGTTCAGTTACCTGGAACGGGTCATAGTTATACTAAGTGATGTACACAGGTAAGGTTCAAAGGAAGGCACAGAAGTAATGCAATAAGGCGAATGCATAGAGAACCTAGAATCCATGACAATCTATGCAGTTGACCGTCGTGTGGGTGTTTTTCTTTTCTGTGGTGTGTGTCTTGTCATTGGCAGGTCACCATTTCCTACTGAATAGGTCTGGAGGGAGTGATGGGATTGTGCCAAAAGATCAGAAGAATGAGAGCAAACTCGGTGCAGACCTTTTCCTTCCTTCCCCATCCCTCCCTCCTTTCTTCCTTTCTTCCTCCTTCCGTCCTTCCTTCCTTTCTCCTTCCCTCCTTCCTTCTTTCCTTCCTCCTTCCTTCCTTCCTTCCTTTCTTCATCCTTCCTTCTTCCTTCATTCCTTCCTGTCTATCTTTTGGGGTCCCAGAGGACAAACCCCTCTACCACTTTTCCAGCACATCATGTTTAATTCTGAAGTTATGGCTTACAATAATTTGCTATTACTTTAAAGCAGTTTCTTTCCTCACATATGAACATTTCGTAGCTCAAAATAATGATTTGGCATGTCTCTCAGTGTCATCCATGTTCAGTGCATGTTCAGGTAGCCATGTTGGTGAGACTTTATGGTTGCAGCTTCTGACATTATTAGAAGACACAGTCTCACGGCAAACCCTTACAGTCTTTCTACCCCTCTCCTGCAGTGTTCCCTGAGCCTCAGGTGTGGGAGTACTTTGGAGATATATCCGTTGGGACTGTGCTCCACAAGTCTGCATTTGGTTGTTTGGTTTTCTGTAGAGACCTCCCTCTGTCCCAAAGAGAAGCTTCCTTGATGAGTGGTAGAGACTATACGATCTGTGAGCATACGGACAAATGTTTAGAGCTTTGGTAGTGATCACCCTGGTTTAATAAAGTGGTGGTTTATCATCACTCAGAACATTAACACTCACCACCACGGTCTTTAGGAGGAGCTGTGTAGGTATAGATAGCATGTGTGTGTGAGTGGGTGTGCATGTGTGCCCCAGCATGCAGGTACAGGTCATAGAACAAGTCCTGGGAACCCATTCTGTCCTCCACTGTAGGTTCTCATAATCAAACTCTAGTCACCAACCTTACACAGCGAGTGCCTCTACCTACTGAGCCCTTCTGCTGGCCTCTGGTGTTTGTTTTCAAAGAAATAACTTTTTCTTCTTTTCTCTCTGCTATCTTCTTCCTTTTGTCTATTTTGCCTTCATTTTCCTTTAAAATCTTCAAGATGAAGATATTTTCAAAGTAAACAAATGTGTTCTCACGGACAGCTGGTAATTAGTATACTGTATTTTTTCAAGGTGATTAGAAGTTGATAGTCAGGTATGTTGGTGCATGCCTATAATCCCATCATTCTTGAGTCTGAGGGAGAGCTGTGTGTCCCATGGAGTTTGAGTTACATAGTCCAGCCCTATCTCCAGAGGAAAAAAAATGATGTTAAAATTAATTCTAACTCTGAAGAGATCCTGTTTCAAGTCTGGAATGTGCTCCTGATAAATCGGTAATGTTGAGCGCATACAGCACCACAGATCTGTGAGGCTCGTCTGCAACAGCCATATGGTGGCAAGCAATCAAATGCACTTTCCCAAGATTTTGTGAAAGCTTAGTTTGGCTCATGACAGGAACCTACTCCCTTTCCACCTGTCCCGTGCTGTTGAAAGTCTCTGGCAGACAACCAGGTCCTGTATTAACTTCCAAGGCCATGCTCTTGCTTGCTTGCTTCAGCTCAGTGCCCATTTTAGCTTTGTCACCACAGATAGAGCTGTGTTCAGAGCACACCAGACCTCACAGAGAAATCAGGGACTGAATGAGGGAGAAAGATTTCCTGTTGGGTATTTCTAGAATTGGGAGCTGATCCTTGATTCCCAGATTTCCTGAGCACTGCTTTATGGGATGCTTTATAAGCACACATGCACGTATGCCTTAGCTGTCCTTAATTTAAGAATCTGTTTTGCCTGGTTTAGTCTGTTCTTGCTCTCAATTGTCCTTCATTAATGGACTCAGTTTCTAAAGGTCTTTAATACCTCATCCAATTCCTATATATAATTTCTACTATATAGTGGCATTCAATAAATATTTATTGGGATCATGAATAAACATGAGAAAAGACTCAAATGACTCTTTCCTCATATTTAGTTCTAACTAAAGAGCTTTGGCAATAAAATGCCACGCTTCCAGGTTCAGCTCATGCTGCATAAATATATCCTTCCTTAATCTTTTTGGTGAGAAATCAATACTACCAGGTCAGGGTTGTGAAGGCAATTTACAGGTGTTGTTACCCATCCTTGCTAATTGGACAAACTATGAGAGTCCTTCAGAAGATTAGACATACCTTAGAAACATCAAAGACCACCCCGGCGTTGACCTGCTGGTGATGAGGCTCCTGGGCCTCCAGTGTATACCTTCCAGTGTATCCTCAAACTCCCTCTGTGACAATGGCAAGGTCTTTGAAATTGAGTAGTTGTCCCTAAACAACTACTCAACAGCAGCAAAAATCATCACAGCGATACACTATATACATTGTCTTTGATTGTAATCAGAAGAAATGGGCTTGTTCTCTGCAGGCTCCATTTTATCCAACGGGGTCTTCTCATTTATTCCTTAATACATGTGGAGAGAATCAGAGCTGACAGGGAGACAATCAATGTGTCATAAAAACACAAGAAAACCCTGAGACTAAATCAGAACCTGTGGTCCACATGGAACATGAAAACCTACGCCGTGGAACAATGTGGCGTAGAAGGAAATCCAAACGCTCATGAAAAAGAGGTGGCTGTAAAATGTAGGTTGGCTGGCTGCAGTCTGCCCATGAAGCACTAGCTGGCATGCGTGTGAAGTTTAATTCGCTTTCGTGCTGGTGATTGCCTCTCTGGAACTCATTAAACATCCTTTGGCATTGGATTTTAGACTGGGCAAAGCAAAGCACATAATCCAGGCAGGGTCTGTCAGCTTCTGCATCTGAATGGCTAGGAAGTGGTTTACTCCACCCATTGAGATGCTCAGAGAGGTGGGACTAGGGGCGGGGCATTTAACATTGGAGTCCTAGAGGACCTGCCATCACCTTGGCTAGCCTCATTCCTCTCTCAGGTTGTGTGCTCATCTTTTGAGCCTTATCATTTCAGTTTCTGCTTGAGAACCGACTCGTCTAAAACTTTAAGTGACAATGACAGTCTGCAAAATTGCTCTTTGAGAACAATTAAACAAAGTCAGTAGGCATGTAATATTTTTAGCAGTGGGTAAAACGGATCATTTAGCTATGACAGAACGAAGCGCATAATCTTTAGAATTCTTTCAATGGATCCGATTGTTACGTGACAGATTTGGGCGATGGCTGAATTCTACGGGCTGAGCTCAGATGGTATGTAGAGGATATACTTGTTAATACAATAGAGATGAACTCAGAAGCTATCAGGAATTAGTCCTGGCAAGAAAGGAATTTTCTTCTTCTTTAACAGGTGGCTGATACTGTAGAAAATATCCACTGAAAATCATGCCAGAAGACAACATGACCCACAACAAAATAGAATAGGGAAACAGAACAGCATTCAAACAAAGATGACAATACCAAATAAGCAATATTCTGGACATCAAGTAAAGCTGATACTCACTTATTGGAGTGACAGAATTAAGAAATGATCCCGCGTAAAGAAACTGAGAAAGACAGCAGGCAAGGCAGTTAATTAAACAGACTTGTCCTTATTACAGCTGTCCTGATTATGATTAACTACCAATTCTGAGTCTGGTCACATTAACTCTTGGCTGTACGGGACTTAGGAACAGAATACCACAGAAACACAGACACCAAATACTCTGAAAATATGTCTGTATCTTTCTAATTAATGTAATTCGACTAACAGAAAACTCATACCTTGTCTATTTTCGTGTATTGAAGAAGTAGTTTAAATATTTGGAGCATCTGTGGGAAGATGGAAAAAGTAGCCTTTCCTATATTATGAATTGCCACAGGGCTACCACCCCTCATCCATTGCATCTCTTTGTGACTGTTCTGCAGCGTGCCCAGGATGTGTAGTTAAACCAGTATAGGTTAAAATATGAGCCATGGGATACAGCAGCCATGAGAATTTGGAGGACACCTTTCTCCAGCTGTATTCTCTTCACTTCAGTGTGTTGAAAACATATAAGGTTATTGTGCAGTAGAGAAGAGAAGGAAAGTGCTTGGATTACAGTTGTAGAGCCATGCACTCTACGTTCTTATCTTACCTCAGTTGCTTATGATTTAGCCGACCATGTGCCTTGGTTTACACCTGGTAAATGCAGACAATGTAAGAATCTTGCTCCTGAGCTCTAGTGACAATAAAATATGTTAATGTGTGCTAAGAGCTAAGCAGTTCTGGTTCATGGCCAACCGTGTTAGGTATAATCATCTGTACAAAAAAACAAAACACAAAAGCTGCCTACTCTAAGTACTTCTCAATGCGAGGAAGTTAGCATTATTATTGTGGCTGTTTTACTGAGACATTCTTTGTTAGAGTACTCTGCTTAGTACCCTAAACTATCTTTAAATTCTAAAGTCCAGGACTTCCACACTTTAAAAGTGGAGGCTGAAACTCTCTCTTCCTACCAGAGTGATACTAAGAAATCACTTGTAGAAATTTTACCATGAAACATAAATCCATGGAGTTTTTCCCTTCAGTTTTTGAAATCTGACTCATGCAAAATTATAAGCATTCATTGTATTATATGAAAGACAGTGAACAAAACGTCAATAAATTGAAAACATCTCTACATAAGTAGGACTAGATAGATAATGAAGAATTCAAGGCTATGTTTAAATATCTAAATTATTCATGCTTTCTAA
Source organism: Ondatra zibethicus (assembly GCA_004026605.1). NCBI lineage: Eukaryota > Metazoa > Chordata > Mammalia > Rodentia > Cricetidae > Ondatra > Ondatra zibethicus. Next base: position 123,739 of record PVIU01002151.1, on the reverse strand, counting down.
AATGAATCAGACTGATTAATAAAATAATCTGTAAATAACACTAGGTGTGGTATTGGTGACAAATGCCAATAACAAGAATTAGTTATTAATGTAAGAATTTTTAAGAAGAGAAAATAATAAAACACATATATGATATAAAAGATTAAACAAGAATTATATCATTATTCAAATAACAGAATTTTAGACAATGGCTAAAAATATTTTACATTTATAAAATTGTGATGGAAGAATATTTAACTTATTCATTAAGTAATTTTGTGACATGGGACTGTAGAGATGCCACAGCCAATAAGGACACTGGCTGCTCTTGCAGAGGACCTAAATCCACCTTGACCATTATCCAGTTCCAGGGGGTCACATGTCCTCTGACTTTCATGGGTACCAGGCACTGGTGCACATACATACATGAGACAAAATACTTATACATATAAAATACTAAAGAAATTAATCTAAAAATATGAAATTCTAATTAATCTAAAAATACAATAGATTTTTTAACTTGTCTATTAAATGGACTTGTTCTTGTTATAGCTGTCCTGATTATTGTTGACTACCAACGCCAAGTCTGGTCTCTCTAACTCTTCAGGGTATAGGACCCAGGAACAGAGTGTCATGTAAACACAGTCACCAAATGTTGTAAAAATAAAGTTACCTTGTATCAAGATTAGCCATGATTCCATTGGCAGATATGTGTCCTCTTTTCAAGACATATATTCAAAAGTACAATGATTCATAAGAAAAAATATGAAAACAGAATGTTGGCATTTCTACTTCTTTTTATGTAAAATCATTTTCTAAAGTTTAAAATCGAAGATTACCTTTAAATTGATCTAAATGAATACTCAGCGCACACAAAAAGTGAATAGACAAGAATGGATTCATGGTCAAAGAGAAAGTCAGAGTCTTCAGAATTTTATAGTCATGGCAAATGAAAGGAAAAAAAGATCAGAATGGACTTTTGAGTGTGGGGATTAAAACTGAGATGGCCGATTTCCTCCCACTGTCTTTCAGCCACTCGGGAGTCTTTTGAAAATCGAATTGTTCTTCCATGCCTCAAAAGCTTCTTGGTGTATGGCTGTGACACCAAACACCTGCCATAAGGCAGGTATTCATGTTTGCGCACTCATTCACGTGCTTACTCATGGGCTCATTCATTCCCATCTCTCCACTCACCTCTTACTCTCCTGCTCATTCATTCCCCATCTCTCCACTCACCTCTTACTCTCCTGCTCATTCATTCCCATCTCTCCACTCACCTCTTACTCATGGGCTCATTCATTCCCATCTCTCCACTCTCCTCTTACTCTCCTGCTCATTCATTCCCCATCTCTCCACTCTCCTCTTACTCTCCTGCTTATTCATTCACTCATCTCTCCACTCTCCTCTTACTCTCCTGCTCATTCATTCCCCATCTCTCCACTCACCTCTTACTCTCCTGCTCATTCATTCCCATCTCTCCACTCACCTCTTACTCTCCTGCTCATTCATTCCCCATCTCTCCACTCACCTCTTACTCTCCTGCTCAT